>JABUQX010025921.1:37500-40741 GCA_015478945.1 Trachelipus rathkii
TGCAGTTCAGAAAAAATTACACGAAGACTGTCAATATAATTGCATTAGCTACAAATTTTTAAGCTGAGGATTAGAAATCTAGAGATTATTGATTATTATTTAAATAAAAAATAAATATTTCGTGTGCGTATTTTTTGTATTTTTTGTCCTGAATTCAAATATATATCAGTATAGTATTTTAACTCACGTAATATTTTAAGTTACACTAGTTTAACGGTAGATGTGTAGTATTTTTTACTATAATTTCCTCAGGGACAATCTTTTATGAATAAACAACAGTCATTAAGCATGCTCTGAATATATCTGCTTTGATACAATCTTCCATTTCCTAAATGTCCTGGTAGAACCGTTTGCAAATTTGTTCACAGCTCTAAGTTTTGCTGGGGAAATTACAGGTGCGGATCAAAGAAATAAATTCTCAAATTCATGTTACATCCAATTGTGTATTTAGAAAACAAAAGGCCATCCATTATTTCTTTGTAGTTGTCCGACCTATGATTCTCCAAAAAGCACATGCAAATATTCTTGAAAGAATCACATGCAGCTATTTCAGATTGGTTTACTGATCATAGAAGTTCTATTCTTGAATCAATTTAAGGTCATACAAATATCCCCTTCTTGATATTGCCCCAATAATCCTGAGAATTCTTCCATGTTAAAAATCTAAGTACATTTCGATATATCTCTTTAACAAAGTTCTTCATAAAACTAAGTTCATGTGGAACGAAAGTATATACACTTTTTATGAATCTACACATAATGGCAGGTCCACCAAAGCGAACGCGATATCGATCTTTTGCAGAACTAGATAACGCACACGCCAAAGCGATCATCCCACGCGAACAGTTTCGAGAGTTTGCTGGTCAGCTGATTTTCATTCATGATAAAATCTAAGAGAACAACACAACTTGTGTAATTTATCGTCTTCTTCGCCAAACCTGTTTACAGTTTATATAGTGTGTGCTATTTCACTTTTAACCATACAATGGTTGATTGCTTTTTGATTCGTGTTCGTTATGATTTGTCATCGCCTTTGAGCGAACAACTTAAAAGAATTTTTTTTCTCGAGATCACTCATATTGACCGAGAAGCAACCTAGTTTGCTCAAACTGTTCGCATTTTGGTGTGTGTGTTTTTTAACTCTCAACCATGTGTTGGATTGATCGCGATCGCCTTTGCATTCGCTCTCAAATTAGAGTTCGCCTTGGTTGTGCTCGCCTTGGTTGTGCTCGCCTTTATTTATGAAAATATTCTTCTTTCGTGAGGTATAGATGTTCGCTCTGGCCATTATTTTTGGGTGGTACCTTGACATACGAGTGCTCCAACTTACGAGATTTCCGAGATACGAGTTGTCACTAAGTCAATTTTTTGCTTGAATTGCGAGTCGAAATTTGAGGTACGAGCCGCTGCTAGAGATTTTCAGAGTTTATTTACAGGAAGTATCCAGAAAAAGTTGCAACTGGTCCTTCATCGGAGCTATTTAATTACAATTTCCTAACTCATTTGCGAAACATTCTGAAAGGGACAAGGGACCAACTTCCTTGGACAGGTTTTTCTTGAAACAGCCTGCAAGTGTAAGTAAGTAAAGCGTGGCGAAAAAGCCAAAAACCAGTGAAGAAAATTAAGTTAAGCTTAAGTTGTCTGGTATCCAATGTAAATATACACTTTATAAAACCAATTTGCTTCTTTACATTCTCTATTATCATGTTTTTATACAATATTTGTTATTTATTAAATACTTTTCTTATTTAAAAGCATGTAACAAAAACATACTGGGGCTGGAACAGATTAATGGAATTTCAATTAATATCAATGAAAAAATTGATTTGATATACGAGCAAATTGAGTTGCGAGCTCAGTAACGGAACGAATTAAACTTGTAAGTCAAGATATTACCGTATATATATATATATATATATATATATATAATATATAGGCCCAGATTTATTATTATATATATATATATATTATATATATATATATATAGTATATATATGATATATATATATATTATATATATATATATATATATATATTAGACCGGCCCAGGCTTATAGGGAGGAAATTTTTTTTTATTTGTTTTATGTCTCATGAACTCAAAATGTGAGGCTTGATGAGGAAACATTATTTACAAAAATTCAGCATGATTCAAGAAGTTTAAATGGTGCCCAGGCTTTTGAAATGTAAATTTTATAGTTTTTCCACATCACCCAGGAGATAACTATAAAGATGCATTTTATTTTAATGTGGTCTCCCGCGTAGGCCTATTCCACAATTTATTTAATAATGATTAATGTTCTATTGTGTTTGTTTTATACTATTTCAATTATCTCTTTATTAGCTTTTGCTCCTTAGGAAAATTTTCCCTGTGAGATTCAACGACTTGAAGTAAATATTGCAATTGTTCAGCATTTTTGGTAAGATGTGTGTTATAGTCTTTTATTAATGCAACATATCTTTCTGCATTATTATGCACTACTCGCATAGAATTTACAAATTTTTTACTCGATTATAGTCTTCTAAGTCGTTCCATTTTGAGGGATGTTCTTTAAGAAACCTACATGGTAGAGCTAAGCGAAAGACTTGAGCTGGAAACAAATTCTGTCAGTGTTTTATCATTTACAGTACTTTTCGTTATCATATAATACGTATCGTTAACTTGATGTATGTAAACCTGGTTTGTGCAGTGCCTCAACCATTTTGCATTTCAACTTTGTGGATATATTATTATCAAAAAAAGCAAGTCATACGAGCTCCTCGCTTAAATACCATTTGTGGTGACTGAGAGCGCGCCTTGCTACCAGTACAAGCTCTGAATCATCATCAGATTCAAGTTGTTTTAAGTATTTTAAATTTATTCTTGGCGCACAAGACGCGGAAGGAGCTGAAAACCAATTAGGAACATAATAACGGACAGCAAACTTGACAAATCTTTTCATTGCACCCTCTTCTCTTTTACCTAACTTTAATTGCCCCTTAAATAGTACAATTCTAATGATGTAAATTACTCGTGCCATCCATTTGGCTCGATGCAGCACACTAGGCTGTCGGAATGATAAACCACGTTCAGGAGTACCTCCTATATAAAGAATTGTTAAATCAAGAAGTTCGTGGTAATCTGACCTAGTACATATTTTATGCTCGAAAGGCTTCTGCAACTAAAAGACTACAATCGGTACTCCTGAACTTTTTCTCTCTGATAGCCAGTGGGAACAAATCGAAACCCTCAAAGAATTATTAA
>JABUQX010025922.1:0-2500 GCA_015478945.1 Trachelipus rathkii
ATTATTATTATTATTATTATTATTATTATTATTATTATTATTATTATTATTATTATTATTATTATTTCTAGGTGTGTTCTTACTATTATTATTACTATTATTATTATTATTATTATTATTATTATTATTATTATTATTATTATTATTTTTATTATTATTATTATTATTATTATTATTATTATTATTATTATTATTATTATTATTATTATTATTATTATTATTATTATTATTATTATTATTTTTATTATTTTTATTATTTTTATTATTATTATTATTATTATTATTATTATTATTATTATTATTATTATTATTATTATTATTATTATTATTATTATTATTATTATTATTATTATTATTATTATTATTATATCATCAATATTTTACTAAAGCTATTTTATTTTCATTATTTTACTGATATTATTTTATTGCTATTATACTATTATAACACAGGCCTGCATTTGAAAAAAAAATTTCTGTTCCTGGGGTTTTCTGAAGTGATTCCTAACGAAATTGTCCTCCTAAATTGAAATATGACATTCATTTTGCTCAATCAGGTCTGGTTTTTGAGATACAGCGCACTACTTCTTTTAGAAATTGGGTAATTTTAAGAAAAATTCGTTATTTATATCAAAGTTATTTAATAAATTACAATTACTTGTAAACTAGGAAAAAAATAAATACCGACTCAATTCGACTTTCCTTTAATTAATTTTAAACTTACAGACTACTTATGAGCCTACCCAAGACGTGCAAGAAACTATTTTCCAAGAAACGAAGTCCTTGATGATTTCCGTTTGTGAAGCGATGTTGGTTCGTCGCGTTTAAGACACCAGCAATAGTCAGCTAACATGTTGATGTCCCAGCGTCCTTGATATCTTGTTTCCATCGTCTTTATGTCTTGGTGAAATCTTTCACCTTGTTCCTCGCTGTAATCTCCACAGTTTGCGGGAAAATAGTCAAGATGTGAATGGAGAAAATGCATTTTTATCGACATGCGAGCTCCCATTTTTTCGAAGCTTTTCATAAGCTCATTTACATGTGAGATATATTCTGAGCTTCTTTTATTTCCCAGAAAACCGTCAATTACTTTACTAAACGATCGCCATGCATCTTGTTCACTGGCTTCCATATTGGTGTAAAAATGCTTGTCCTTTAACAGAGTTCTAATTTGGGGACCGTCAAATATGCCTGCATGGAGCTTTGCATCACTGATGTGTGGGAATTTTTGCAGTAGATACTTAAAAGCTTGGCCTTCTTTATTCAGTGCTTTGACAAAGTTCTTCATCAGGCCAAGCTTTATATGAAGAGGAGGCAGTAAAACATTTTTGGGAGGGACTAGAGGTTCAGCTACCACGTTGTGGCAGCCAATTTGGAATGTCTCTCGAGCTGGCCAGTTTTTTTGCTTATAGTGAAGACTATCAGCACGGCTATCCCATAGACACATGAAGCAAGGATATTTTGTGTAGCCTCCTTGCATCCCAAGAAGAAGGCACACAACCTGAAAGAAAGGATTAATTCTTAAATACATTAAATGTAGTAAATTAAAATTGAAAACTGTCTTTATGCTTGCATATTGATGTACATGGTTTCTAAGAACTTATATTTTTTTCATAGGTAATTTTTTTAAAAATGAAGATTTATAATGACAAGAAGAAACTGGGAAATATATCTTACCTTGAGATCACCACATATTAACCAGTTGTGGTTAGAGTACTTGATTGTATTAATCAATACTTCCATATTTTTGTAGCTTTCTGTTAACTGAACTGAATGGGCAATAGGTACGGATGCCATTTTATTGCCAATATTTAAGAGTACTGCCTTCAAGCTTCTGCTAGAAGAATCAATGAAGAGCCTCCATTCACTTGGTTGGTAAGGAACGCCAAGTGCCTCAATTAAACCTTTTACATCATTGCAATACACCAAATAGCTGCAAGAAGCAACTGCAAAGAACTTTCGAAACTCTTCGTCTCTATTTCTGAACCAAAAGTATGTAGTTTCTTGAGAGAGGAGGTTGTTCTCACTAAGACGGGATGCAAGAAGTTGTGCGTTCTCTTTAGAAAGACCAAGATCTCTAGTCAAGTCATTTAATTTACTTTGAGTGAGTGGTCTTGGCGAAGTGTTTGTAGACGTAGGCTGATATGTCACTGAAGTGTCAGTGTCATCCACTTCTATATCTTCTATATTGTCTTGTAGCTCAGTATTTTCAGGTGGAGAAGGAACTGGAACTCCTGGACCATGTGGTTGTGGTTTAATGGCAGAAGGAACATCAGGGTAGACTACAGTGTGCTTGTTCTTCTTATTGATACCTGAAAAAAGGTTTCGCCTACTTAATTTACATAATATTAATTCACTCGACCCTCGTTTCCACACTTTTATACACAATTTTCATACCAGGAAAATTTACCAATTTTAAATACAATCAATTTTTATATACAATTTAAGATATATATATATATATATATATATATATATATATATATATATATATATATATATA
>JABUQX010025922.1:5000-7500 GCA_015478945.1 Trachelipus rathkii
CTTCATATTTCATATAATAATATATAGGGCCAGGCCAGACGTCATACCTTGCTGTACGAGCGAAAAAATACGAAAATTCACGGGTACGAAAATTTTCGCTCACGTGAAACGTACAAATAAATTTGGAAAATATGAAAGAATTTATAAAAAAAAAAACCTCTTCTCTCTCCTCTCTCTCTCTCTCTCTCTATATATATATATATATATATATATATATATATATATATATATATATATATATATATATATATATATATATATATATATATATAACTTCCTACCCAAGTATAATGACGATATCCAATCCATTTGAGATATATACTTATATCTCTCTTATTATTTTATATATTTATATTTTATATTTTATTATTTAAATATATATATATATATATATATATATATATATATATATATATATATATATATATATATATATATATATATATATATATATATATATATATATATATATATATATATATAATTGATAAGATGAGCAATGAACGTATTAGAGAGTTGTGTGGTGTGAAGAAAGGGATAAATGAGAGAAAAAATGAAAGTACGTTGAGATGGTTTGGTCATGTGGAAAGGATTGATGATAGTCCGTTGGTTTAGCGGATGTATAGTGGCGAGTGTATTTGGAAGCGACCGGCTGGGAGACCGAAGAAAAAAGTGAATTGAGTCAGTAAAGGAATGAGTGGAGGAGAGAAATGTGAATTTGGCAAAGCAAAGTGGGCTTTCATCAAACGAAAGTGCGCTAACCTCCTTGGTTCTCCTACTGACAAATCTTTCTGGCCTCTTGCCAAAAACATCTCTAACAATTTCTGTAAATCTGTCTTTCCTCCTCTTATTCGCTCTGATGGTTCTGTTGCTAATTCTCCAACTGAAAAGGCCAATCTCTTCGGCCTCCTATTTTCCTCTAACTCAACCCTGGACGATTCTGGCATTCCTCATCCTCCTCCTTCTCCTCGCAGGTGTCCTATGCCTTTGCCTGGGATTGTCTGACGGTGCATGGGCTCCTGAAATCTACGAACGTTAGGAAGGCGGGTGGCCCGGATGGCATTCCTCCCCGAGTTTTGAGGGAGTGTGCTTCCGTGCTATCCCCGCCCCTCGTTCAACTATATTCTCTATGTCTCAATACTAACACTTTCCCTCAGTGTTGGAAGCACGCACATGTCCAACCTATTCCGAAAAAAGGTAGCCGCTCTGATCCTTCTAACTATCGCCCTATAGCTACTAATTTCAGCTTTCAACATCTGGAGTCTCTCCCTCTCCTCCATACTTCCTTTCCGATCGCCGTACGGCTGCGCTCGAGGTCTACTGGCGATATACTTTCCTATCTTACTGATTTATGGTTTTCTCCGCCCTTAGAACTACGGGAGATTCTGCGTGGTGGCGTTTTGATTGCTAACATTAACGGTGGGCACGCGTCATACTTTGCGTGGCTTCACTTGGCCCTTCCTTCTTCTGCTTACTTATGTCTAGTTTTCAAATCGCTCAATATCGGCTGTTGTTGATGGGGCGACTTCTTCTTCCTCTCTTTCTGTCAATAGTGGTGTTCCTCAGGGTTCTTGTCTTATCTCCTACTTTATTCCTACTTCTTTTCTCATTAATGATCTTCTCACCTGCACATCTAACTCTATCCACTCATATGCCGATGACTCGACCCTTCATTCTTCAACTCATTTCAATTCTGCTCCTTCTTTTACTTCTAGAATTGCCTCTCGTCTTAATCTTTCCGATTCTATTCTCGCTGATCTGGATAGAATTTCCGGGTGGGGTTGTCTGAACCTTGTGAAATTCAATTCTTTAAAAACTCAACTTCTACAAATCTCCTCTAAGACACCTTCCAACTTTCCTATCTCTTTCGACGGTTCTCTCGTCTCTCCTGTTGACAATATAAACATCCTTGGCCTTAACATAAACAAAAATCTTTGAAAACCTCACATCACAACGGTTGCTAGGGCGGCCTCAAAGAAACTGGGAGTTCTGTTTAGACTGTGAGACTTTTTTTCCTCTTCTCAGTTGCTCCAGCTATACAAGGGCCTCATCCGCCCTTGTATGGAGTACTGCTCTCATATCTGGGGGGCTCTGGTTTCACCTGGCTTTTGGATAGGGTCGAGTCAAAGGCCAAAAGGCTTATAAACTGTTCTTACTTTCCAGTTCCCTTGACCCTCTATCTTTGCGGCGCGATGTTGGTGCTTATCTCTTTCTATAGGTACCGCAGCGGCAGGTTTGAGGGAGCTATTACCGCGTACCCTCCACCTTTTTACGTCGCCCTGTAGAACTAGGGGGTGCTGTGGCTCCGCCCATGAGATTTGTGTTGATGTAGGTAACCCAGGCTAGTTCGCTGCGGTGCTTCCTTCTCCTACCACATCTGTTCTGTGGAATTCTCTTCCATCTTCTGTGTTTCCTGCTGAATTTAATCTCCCCCACTTCAAAGCCTGCGTCTGTGCTCATCTGCGTAATTTACTTTAGTTGTTGACTTTTGAGGCTAGTA
>JABUQX010025923.1:0-7500 GCA_015478945.1 Trachelipus rathkii
AACTAATTTCCCGGCTTTAAAAGCCGAGCATCAATTGCGAGCTTCTTATTCTTGTAATCTTGAGCTAGACCAAGTGCTTCTGCGCGGGTGCCGAAAGGTTCGCGGCAGCATTGTGCGAGTTCTGATGTATCAAGGAGTGATCGCGATGTCGTCCTAAAAGGTTTGTAAATATTGTTCTCATATATAATAGAATATTAATTTAGTATGAATTTTTATTACCTCATGAGCAACTATAGAGGTGTACATAAATATTGTTTGAGGGGCAGAGAATTTCTGCTTCTCATATATATAAAGTATAGCTCTATATTTTAAGATGGACGGATTCGACTATTTATTCCAGCCGAATCTGCCGATTGCTCGCGTGATTAATATTGCTCCGCCGACTCACATTAAGAGTTGGACAGAGATCTCTGCGACTGTCCGCCTTCCGAGATAGGTGTACTAGTTCTAGATATTTATATCTCACTAGTGCTGACAGTCAATAACGTAGATATTATTGATAGTAGTATTATATTATATATGATAATATCATATATATATATATATCTTTTATAATGATTTGAGGATCTACTATATTAGCCCCCCTCACACCTCACGGTGATTGTAATATGAGTTAATAAATACATAATATATATATATATATATAGACTACGTCCTAAGAAAGAGTATCACGGATAGGCTGGCGTCTATACTGGGTGCTCTAATCTATCTTGTAATAGTATATAATATAGTATATATGGATAAGTATATATAGTATATATATATATATATTCTATAGATTAAATGTATATATTGGACTCAATTTGTAAGTTGAATATAATTCAACTATATTTTTAGATAAGTTTGAACACTTATATTAAACAATTGTATGTTAAAAAGTTCTCTTTATATTCTTTGCTAAATAATACTTGTAGCTCTAAGTTAATTATTTATTTTACCCACACTGAGAAAATATAGCAATCAGTTACAAATGTAACATATAATGACACAATTGATGTGTCATTTTTTGTTTCAAAAAACGGATCTTCTTTATATTTCTAAATAGTTAGATCTTTGAGGCAAAGATTATCGACTTTTATTTATAGTCAAAAGAATGCATACGTCTTAAATTGTAAAGTGCAAAAAACTTTAACATTGTTATGTCTCATTTCTGCTTGCATCCATTTCTCTAAGAGAATATAATTATCCTCCAATGTTGAAGAGTTTTTCACACAGGTTGCACGGAAAGAGGAAGGGGGCGGGCGATGCTTAAAATCATTTTTTTAGCTGAGGATACTCAAATGCCGAATGAGGTACCTTTATTCGATGACACCATTGTAAGGGATCTTTCTTGAATTTTTTAATGTTTCATATCTTTGATTTGCTGAATTTTTACTTCTTTAACATCCTCAATTTTTTTATAATTATGTGTTTTTTCTCTCTTTCGTGAGGTAATGAGTTCTTTGTCTTCTTTTTAAAGTCTGTTCCTCTCTTTAAATTTCTGAAAATACGACTTTAATACTGTAAGTAAATATTAATTATGTCTGGCTAGCTAGCCTTTTTTTTCGTTCGAGTCTGTTGAGTAAATTGGAAGTAAAAATCTGGTTGGTTTTAAGTAGGTGGAAACTTTTCCGTTTCTATTTATACAACATTAATTCTCGCATATCCATTGCTTAATGAATATATTTCCCTTTTTCATTGTCATAATTTATCCCTCAAATGGAAGTAGATTTTAAATGCGTGGATCATGAGGATGGTAGAAAGCAATTGATTCTTATCAGCATATAGGTGTAAATGCTGATCTATTTTTTACTGAATTTTTTCTGATGCTGGATTACTGTAGATCCCGAAGTCCCTGCAAATGTCCTTTTTTTCGACCTTTTCCAGAAAAAAGAACTGTCAAATCCTTTTCATAATGGGATTAATTGCCGATACATAGATTTTCCTTGTGACCAGAAATTTGTTACAATAACATAAATTTAAGAGTATTCTTTAAAACCAATTTTTCAAGAACTTTCCTTTGTTTCTAAGCATGCAGGTTTTGATGATTGCTGCAATATGAATGAGAGCCGTCTTTTGTTCAAAAAAGTTTTGAAAGCATTGATGACTGGCTATTACATCTGTTTGGTATATCCTGAATAGAATCGGTGCTTTTGGTAATATTAAATCTAGTATGAATTCTTCATACTTGGTCATAGCTTTGAGACGAGTGATTAAAAATTGTAAAATGACCTACATTTTGCTGCATAAGGATATTATATTTTTCACATAGTCTCTTTGCTCATCATATGGCATCCCAGAATTTGAGGGTGAAAAGAAAACTAATGTTGCAACGAGTGGTAAAAAGGCAAGGTAATTTGCTGGAATCCTCCTTGTGGGTTTAAATTCCTGTAGCCATATTATGTCGTACGTAATCCCTTACAATAACATTGATTTTGATGTAGCTAGAAATTATTGAATTCTTCCATAACATTTTGAAAACGTCACTTCATAGTTGATTGTGTATAAAAGGTGAACTCGAAGAGGGTAGCATTTTTAGATTATCCAAGCTGAGCTCCAATTTATTACAAGCCTACAAGGTCCAATATATCACTGTTCAATGAACACACAGATCGGACGATGCTCAATTACACGAGCTCACGGGTATTATTAATCACAACATTATACATATACAATGACTTAACGAATAATTGCAGAATACTGCCTCACCATGACTTGTCTCTGAAAAATTCTTAACAGGATATCTTTAGGCTCTTACTTAAGATGCGCCCTCTAATCGCCAGTCTTTCTTCTTTAATTAAATACGATATGTAAGGAAGAACTTGAAATTGAAAATAACTAGCAGCTCGAAATATTGCCTTTGAAGTTTATGATAAAGATTGAATATAATATTTATTTCATGATTTGTTTCCAACAGAAGTCGGTCAACAGAATCGGTACTAATTGTTTGTCGATTCCGATCCTGATAATAACAACCGTCCTTCCGATTCCGATAACCGATTCCGGATTAATGCGTACCCATCATCTCATTTATATATACGCTATATTATATATTATATATATATATATAATATATATATATATATTAAATATATAATATAATAATATATATATTATTAGTATATATATAGAATAATATATATTATATATAGTATATTATATATATAATATATATATTATATATATAAGGTAATATTATATATAGATATATATATATATATATATATATATATATTATAGTATATATTATAATATGTTAGTATATATATATATATATATGAATATATATAAATAATATATATTTATATATATATATAATATACTATATCATATATATATATATATATATATAGTATATATATAGTATATATATATATATATATATATATACTATATTATATATATAATATATATGATAGTGTATATATATTATATATATATATATATATTATATATATATAGTATAATAATATAGAGTATATATATATACTATATATATATATATATATATATATATACTGTATATTTGGGTCCTATATAAAGTATGTATGAATTCAACTGCAAAGTATTAACTTTTACGTATTGTTGCATTGGTTCCAAAATTAATTATGATGAAAATTTTCTTTGCTTTTAATAAAATTAAACTTGCCCCTTTTTTTTATTACTTGTTAAGTGAGCATATAATTCCACAAATTACACTTAATATAAAAGATTTTGAAAGAGATTTGAAAAGAATATTAAAATTGCTATTGGGAATATCATAATAGCAAATCCTCAAGTATTTTTTCAATCTCAATAATAATTGGATGGAGAATGACATAGATCATAGGCAATAACAAAATAATAATAATATTCAATAAAAAATAATAATAATAAATATGTCCAATAGTTTAATAATCACAACCCATATTACTAATATTAAGAAAAATAATGAATTAACAAATAATATAATAATAATAATAATAATAATAATATTAATAATAATCAATAATAATATAATAATAATAATAATAATAATAATGAATAATAATAATAATAATATAATCGAATATATAATAATAATAATAATAATAATAATAATAATAATAATCATTAATATTATTCATATAATAACAATAATAATAATAATAATATAATAATAATAATAATAATGATAATAATAATAATCAATAATAAGTAATATAATAATATAATTAATAATAATAATCGATAATAATAATAATAATTAATATAATAATATAATAATGAATATAAAAAAATAATAATATCAATAATATATAATCTATAATTATTATAATAAAAATATAATAAAAATAGTAATAATAATAATATAAATTAATAATAATTAATAAATAATAATAATAATAATCAAATAATAATAATAATAATAATAATAATAATAATGAATAAATAATAATAATAATAAAGAATAATAATAATAATAATATATAATAATATATAATAATAATAATAATAATCAATAATAATAATAATAATTAATCAATAATAATAATAATATAATTAATAATAATAATAATAATAATCTAATAATAATAATAATATAAATAATAATAATAATAATAATATAATAAATAATAATACAATAATAATAATAATATATAATAATAATAATAATAATAATATAATAATAAATAATAATAATTAATATAATAATAAAATAATAATAAAGAATTTATAAAATGCCAACAATGAATTGTTTTCGGTTCAAAATTGCGTATTCTTTAGTATTTTACACCTGTGAATTCAAAACTCACCCAATAAAATAATTGATCCTCGCTTTGCTTGGATAAACATTGACATCATTTTTACGAGTCTACATTTGTTGTAATGGGGAAATTTCTGCTTTTGATGGCACACTTTCAACTGACACAACACAGAAATTCCCCAGATTGTTGGTTATAATATAACAACTGTTAATTGTGACTGCATGTCTTCATATTGGTTTATGCTGTTATTTATGTTTTGTCAGAATTTTCTGGTGTTTCAGAGTTGCTTTTGAATGCTTAAAAATTGTTATATCCAAACTGCCACAAAAACTGCAAGTTTAGGTGAATAAATTTTTGTTACATACGGGTTTTTTTAAGTTTTGGGGAAAATTCAAATTTTGTTTTTTGTCACAGAAACACAATCGACGCCTCTGTGGAAGACCCTGCTATCAGCCTATTTTGGTATGAAGGTAGGGGGACCAGGATTAAGTTATGTGCTCCACATATATGTTTGCCACTGTTGTTCAGTTTATTCCAACAGAGTGGCTGAGAATAAAATAAACGATGTTATGACCTTGCTGAGGGCCTGGGTTTGGCAGGCACCTACAAACCATTACAGATAGATGACTGCTACTCTTCGTTGGCTCTATCCTATAAAGGGCGGATTGCAGGAAAAAAAAGAGGAACAGGTTTAAATACCTGAATCTTCCCATCTGCAATTCGAGACATAATTCCACATTCAATAGTCACCAAGTTCTATCCACATCAATTCATTATGATCTTGAATAGTAAAATAAAGCCTGTCCAATTTACCATGACACAGATGTTTGAGCTAACGAGATATACGCAATGACTGAGTCAAGCGGAATTTAAGTGATCTCATTCGAGATCTGACTTGTCAAAGGAGAAAGGAAGACTTCTAGAGTCAAGACTCAAGTCATATGGAGTCTTCTCTCAATGTGATGTCCAGGACCTCACAGTGCAAGAGAAAGTTCAGAGGGTTATCTGTTTCCAGCTTTTGTTGAATGAAAAACAATCTGTTGTTTGCTACGACGTTAATGGCTTGATGAAATGTTTGAATTTGAACCATAATCCAACTGAATGGAGGCTATTCATAAACTCCTCCAAGCTTAGTTTGAAAGCTGTATTAATACACAATGGTAACCGCCTTCCTTCTATTCCTGTTGGTCATGCAGTTCACATGGAGGAGACTTATGCAAACATGACAGCACTTCTCGGCTCAATTAAATATGGTGAACACAGGTGGAAAATCTGTGGCGATCTCAAAGTCATCGCTGTACTCTTAGGATTGTAACAGGGGTACACTAAGTACTGGTGCTTTTAATATATATATATAATATAATAATATATAATAATTAATAATAATAATAATAATAAAAAATAATATAATAATAATAATATTAATAATTAATAATATAATGATAATAATTGAATAATAATAATAATAAAAAAATAAATAATATAATAATATAAAATAATAAATAATATATAATTAATAATAATAATAATATAATAATAATAATAATAATAATAATAATAATAATAATAATAATAATAATAATAATAATAATAATAATAATAATAATAATAATAATAATAATAATAATAATAATAATAATGATAATAATATAAAATAATAATAATAATAATAATAATAATAATAATATAATAATAATAATAATAATAAATAATAATATAATAATAAAAAATATAATAATAATAATAATGATAATATTAAACAACAATATTAAAAAATTTTAACAGGTATTATGAGAAATTAACAAATAACTAAACATCCTCTTTATTGTATATCTATACAACAATAATAGTTTTTTGCCCCAATCTTCAATTAATGATGTGAAATAAAATAATAAATTCGTATTAATATAAAATAAGATATAAATTATTATTAAAATGGGTTGCATTGAGAATATGAATCTCATTTTAATTGTGTCTGGAAATACAAGTTTTATATATTTTTTATCGATAGCTTATTACAAATATAATATATATATATTATATAATATATATATATATAATATAATATAATAATATAGATTATGATATATAATATATAAGTAAAGACACACTACCCACTAAAGAGTGTTCAGAAGTAATAGTCAGAGAAATCCACAAATATAGGCTTTTATAAAATTATTAAATTGACGTTTCGTCGTGGATATACTGTCCATCTTCAGTCAGCTAATAAAATATCAACATACTGGTATTTTATGTACTGAATGAAGTGAAAGTCCATCCATTGAGAGAGTGTCTAATAGAATTTTTATAAGACTTAATATTGTGTGGGGGTTTTCTATATCATTTAGTAATATATATATATATATTATATAATATATATATATATTATTATATATATAGTATATATATAATTAATATTATATATATATATACCTATAATATAAATATAATAATTAATAATAATAATAATAATAATAATAATAATTATAATAATATATAATAATAAATAATAATAAAATAAAATAATATAATAATGAATAATAATAATAAATAATATAATAATAATAAATAATAATAATAATTATTAATAATAATAATAATTAATAATAATATAATAATAATTAAATAATAATACATAAATAATAATAATAATAATATAATATAATAATCATTATAATAAATAATATATTAATATAATAATAATAATAATATAATAATAATAATAATAATAATAATAATAATAATATAATATAATAATCAATAAATAAATAATAAAGAATAATATAATAATAAG
>JABUQX010025924.1:5000-17641 GCA_015478945.1 Trachelipus rathkii
CCAACTCTCTCCCTTACCACCAGTAGCTCGTTTCTACCTCTATCTGCGTCCTCGTCTTTCCATCTATCTCCTCAACACCATTTCATTTCAGGGCAGCTTCAATCCTTATTTTCCTCTCTTGTTTGTATTGCTCCATGTATTCTGCTCCATATGTCAATAGTGGGTTACCAGTATGCTATCAAAATTATTCATTTTTCACTTTTTATATCCACAGCCCCGATCTTTCATAATTGGATATAACACTATCATTGTTCTTCCGTATTTTTACATTCTTGCCTCCACTTCCCGTACACATCCTCCTTACTGGTGAACGCCACCCGAGGTACACAACCTGATCACATTTCTCAATCTTTAAATCAATCAATGACGATCTTCCACTTCTCCCTCATCCTCTCAACCCACTCTCATTATCACTGTCTTTATCTGTAATTCATCTATACACCAATCTCGCTTCAATTTCCTGGCAAAATTTTCCAGTAAGTCCTCTCAATACTCCTCCTCCCAACTCCAACATGCCAAGATCGTCCGCATATACCATTATATCACCATCCAGATTTGGAAATTCCTCTTTAAACCATTATGATTACTATATCTAAGTAAACTATAAAGAGTAAGAGCGGACAGAGCTGTTACTGCGAGATGTATCTGCGACCGGGTTCTTCTCTCTTATCTTGTCGTGCAGGATATAGATGGCGAATAGCGCGAGTTTCTCATTTTTACATTCAGTTCTCACTTTACATTCTCACACACCACACACACACACACTCACATATATATATATATTATATAATATATTATATTATATATATATATATATATTATATATATATATATATATATATATATATAAATATATATATATAATATATATTTATATATATTATATATAATATACAGGATAATACAAAAAAACAAGACATAAGACTAAAAATAGGAAACGTTTTTATGAGTGGCTGGAGAATTGTATATTGAGAAGAAAGATTTATAACTTTATAATAAATTACTGCTATAATCTTAAAAAATAAACAAAAATAACGTAATTCCGGAATTAGTATTATGATAAACACCTTAACCTTTGGTCCGTCTTTTTCTTTTTTTCTTCTTTCTTTCATTACCCTACACACACACACACCTACACACCTACACACACACACCTACACACACAGACACACACACAGACACACACTCACACACACACCCTCAAACACATGTAAAACGTGCACATATATACCCACGCATAAATGCAAGCACACCTAAATCTGTCCTTCAATAGTCTGGTTCTTTTATAGTTCTAAGGAGACTATTGTTTTACTTAGACTTTTAATACACTCATAGATAATAATGTCCACTGCTTTAGTAAGGTAATTTCAAAGAGGAAAGAGAGTCAAAAAAGATTAAGAGGCTGAACCAATATACAGTATATGCAATTATTTTGAAATCAGCTAACTCTCCTACTGAAAAGGCTAATCTCTTCGGCCTCCTTTTTTCATCTAATTCTACCCTGGACGATTCCGGCATCTCTTCTCCTGCTCTTCTCCTCTCAGGTTTCCCTTGCCATCTGTGATTATACATGATCGGGTGCATGGGTTTCTGAGATCTATGAGTGTCAGGAAGGCTAGTGGCCCGGATGGCATTCCTCCCCGTGGTTTTAAGGGAGTGTGCTCCGAGCTGGCCCTTGTCCTCGTTCAACTCTACTCTCTATGCCTTAATACAGTACATTTCCTCAGTGCTGGAAGCGCCCATATGTCCAACCAATCCGAAAAAAGGGAGCCGCTCTGATCCTTCCAACTAACGTCCTATAGCTCTCACTGTATTCTATCTAAGATCTTTGAACACTCTTCTTAACTCTCATTATCATCATCTTGGAGTTCATTCCTTCTTTCAGATCATCAGTATGGCCTTTCGACGCTCGAGGTCAACTTGGTGACATACTATCGCTATCTACTGATTTATGGTCCTTCTGCCCCTTAGGGACTAATGGGAGTCTTGGGTGGTGGCACTGGATATATCAAAGGCTTTTGATCGAGTATGGCATGCGTCGCTACTATCTAAGCTAGCTCCTTTCCTTTGGGTTTCCTCTTCTCTTGCTTACTCTTGTCAAGTGTTTTCTCTCTGGTCGCTCCATATCAGCACTCGTTTATGGAGGCGACTTCTTCCTCCTTTCCTGTTAATTGTGGTGTTCCTCAAGGTCTGTTTTATCTCCAACTTTAATCCTTACTTTTTCATCAACGATCTCCTCAGTTGTACTTCCAACTATGGTCATCTTATGCCGATGACTCAAACTCTCCATTATTCTTCCACTCATTTCAAAATCTGCTCCCACTCTTTTGCACTAGAGTTGCCTCTCGTCCTTAATCTTTCCGATTTCTATTCTTGCTGATCTGGATGGGATTTCCCAATGGGGCCACCACAACCTTGTGAAATTCAACCTCTTTAAAAACTCAACTACTTTACATCTCCCTCTCAAAAACAACCTCTTAACTTTCAGAATTTTTTCGACGGTTCTAACGTCTCCCACCTATTGACAACATAAACATTCTGGTCTGAACATAAACAAAAAATATCTTTGAAACCTCATATCATAACGTGTGGCTAAGGTGGCCTCAAAGAAACTGGGGTTCTGTTCAGGTTGCGGGAATTTTTTTCTTCTGCATAGCTACTCCACTTATATAAGGCCTTATTCGCCCTTTTTGGAGTACTGTTTTCTCACATCTGGGGGGGCTCGGGTTCCACCCTTCTTCGAGTTTCAGAGAAAGCTAAGAAGACTAAATTAACTGTCCCTACCTTTCTTAACTCTTTCTTGACTCTCTATCTACCTGCGACGTAACGGTTTTTGCGCACTATCCTTCTTTTCTATAGGTACTTACAACGGTATAATCTCAGAGGAGTTGGCCCACTCACATTCCTCCTCGGGCAGTTGGCGTCGCCCTCTGCAATACAAGGGGTGACCATGCTCTCGCATGAATTTTGTGTGTGAGGATTGAAAATCCCAGACTCGCCCATTGTGGTGCATAAATCTTTTCCAGTTAACTTCTGTTCTGGGAACTCCTGTCATCTTCATCTTTTTCCTGATGTTTTTAATCTTCCTCTTTTAAAACCCCCACGTCTGCGCTTACCTGAGAAGGATTTGCCGCTTATGGTTTGGGCTTGGGTAGGGCTTTCACTGTATTGTTATTTTCTGCCCCCTACCTTAGAAAAGGGCTGCAGGCCCGTGAGTGGTGGTAATCTGTAAAAAAAAAAAAAAAAAAAAAAAAGCAAAAAGCTTTCTATTTCAATTTCTATAGAGCAAAAGAAAATTATGGAAAGTAAAATAAAGAAAAATATTAAGAGAGAGAGAGAGAGAAGAGAAGAGAGAGAGAGAGAGAGAGAGAAGAGAGCGGAGAGAGAGAGAGAGAGAGAGAGAGAGAGAGAGAGAGGAGAGAGAGGAGAGAGTTTGTTAGAATGAATGAATGAAGAGATTTTTTATGCTTATTTGGCCTAAATGGAAACTGTAAACTTGTCAAGTAAGGATTAATGTTTCATACTTTTTAATGCTTTTATTTATAGTTCCTACTACTTAGATGACGAATCAAGTGCTCCTTGTGGATTATTATTATTTTATTATGTATTATTTAATTATATTATTATATTTTATTATTATTATTATTATTTATTATTATTATTATTAGTATTGATTTATTATGTATTTATTTATTATTATTATTATAAGTGTAGTAGTAGTAGTAGTGGTTAGTAGTTATAGTAGTAGTAGTAGGCGCAGTAGTAATAGTAGTTGTAGTAGTAGTTGCGAAAAGGTAACGATAAAAAATTGGGAACATTGAAATAAGATATTGCCGCAATTTGGTTGTTTCTTATCCTTTTTATGACTTATTATTAAATTGAAATTTTAAATTACAAATTTTTCGAAATTTCTTGAGGAAAATTCAATAAAATATGTAAATATTTTTTGTTTTATTATTCCAATATTTCCAATTTATTCCAATATTATATATATATATATATATATATATATATATATATATACTATATATATATATATGATTAATTATATATATATATATATATATATATATATATATATATATATATATATATATATATATATATATATATATATATATATATATATAGTTATATATATATATATATATATATATAAGCATTGACTGTGCATTTTATATTAAAGCTTTATTTCAACTATCAGAAAACATATCAAAATAAATATTAACCTAATAAAAATATTTCAAGTTCTATACGAAAATATGCGACTACTAAACTACTAAAAGGATAATTTAAAATACTAATTATTATTGAAAACCCCATATCTAAATTTCTCTTACTTAAACTTACGTACCAAATGATTAATATTAAAATTATAATGCTTTTGGTAATGAAAAGAGAATTTTTTTTCATGTTTTTGTTATTGTGAAATTTAAAAAAAAAACAACATAAATTTGGGAATTTTAATTATATTGTAAGAACCTTTAGATTTTATTAAATGTTATGAATTAAAAAATCTCAGTATTTGTAGAGGATGTATCGCAAAATTTTGAAAAGATCCACTTAAAAGCTAAGAAAATAATAAGAAAATATTGTATAAACTGCAATGAATTTCTAATCAATCATGAAATATCTTTTTTTGGAAGAAAAGAAAAATGTAAATTATTTTATAAAATAATTCATTTGACACTAAAGTAGTAAATAATAATAAATGTTTAAAGAATTATTGATAAAGATAAAAATTATATATACCCCATGAAGAAATTTTTTAACTGAATAACTTTTTTTCATTCGAGATTAGAGATATGCATAAGATCTCGAAAATAGCTGCCAAAACACTATAAATCATAATACCATTTTGAAAAAGAATATACACTATGTCTATAATGAATTTATTTTAAATAGGTTGGAAAAAGACATTAAAATAAAATATAAATTCCTTATAAACTTCGTAAAATTGATGATGCTTCATAGAAAAAGGATTACAACAAAAGGAGTAATAAATTATTAAATACTGTTGAAAATCCCATCTGGCGTGAAACATTCCTTGATATACTGGAAAAAAATTATTTGAAAGCGCGAAAATACTATAAAAAGTTACTCCCTTTCTTGTAAATCAAAAACTTATAGGATAATAATGGGTTATTGCAATTTACTTTAAATACTTGTAGAAGGATGTGCATTCTTATATTTAACTTACAAACTTTGCACATTAGTTTTTAAAAAAAATTAATCGGAGTCAAAAAAAATGTTAGCTAATATCTAAGTTAAATCACAAAGATATGAAATTATTGACACAAGTTTACGGCTTGCACATGCAAGGGGAGTCGCAGTGGGTGGGTGTCTCCGATTTGCTCATCCCCCTCTACTCTAAGAACACATTCCTTAGGCCGTAACCCCTTAAACCCCTCCGCTAAATAAGGAATCTCAAGGGACACTAATGTAAAGGTATAATTTAGGATAGTTTTAAATATATTTTCTGTTTATAAATGTTTATAAATGTATCTTCTGTTTTATTTCCAATGAAAATTTGACCATAGCTTGTGTAGAAAAAATTTGAAATGGAAATAGTTGGCACGGAAAGAGAGATATTTAGAAGAGAAAAATAAAAAGGTATGTATAAAAATAGACATTGATATTAGATATGACTGCAATTTGGTTGTGTTTATCATTTTTATACTTCTGAAAATAGATATTTAAATATTAAAATGCTCAATTCAGATTTTTGACTTCTTGAAGAAAATTTAATAAAGAATGTATGAATATTTTCTTTTTATTATTCCAATATTTCAATTTCATAATTTCTTTAATCTGGATAGTTTGTTTATTGAAGATAACGTTTATTATATTAGTTATTTATTTAAAAGGTTAATAGTTGTATTTATAAATTTTAGAGAGTGAACTAAAATTTAAATTGAAACTTGATTTATGTTCACCATCTAATTTAATAAAGGCCATTTTCATAATGAAAAAAAGTATTTCGGAATATAATAACAACCTAAAAGTAAATAAGAGCATACTAAAGTGGAAAGAAGTTTTAAGTACAGAAATTATTAAATTAATTTCCAAATTCGTTGGTAATAGAAGAGCAACTTAAATCTTTTTTTGTCCCCAATTGTAAAATTCAAGTAAAATAGTTTTGTTAATGTAACGTACTGTATTTCTTTAGAATCTTTTGGTTTTGTTAGATATATTGAATTAAAAATATTATAACTTCATGCAAGATATATCGCTAAATTTTTGAAAGTTATTACATTTGAACAGCTAAGTGCAAGATTAAAAAAATATTTAATACAAACAACTTTGTAATTCTGGGCTATCATGAAATAAATTTTTTCCAAACCAAAATGAAATACTTTTAATAGTATAATAAATTATTTATGCTACAACTAATAATTGTATTTAATTTAGCTAATATAATAATTAGTATTTCATAATTTTATAAAACAATTTTGTTTTAACTTAAAACTAATACGCAATTGTTTCTGTGAAAAAAAAAATAATGATAACCCAAAGAAATCTAAATAAAAAATATATTCCCATCAAGAAAATATTTAAATTATAAATTATTTTTCCTCTGGGATAGATGTAAATGAATTCGAAAATTGCCGCCAAAGCACTGTAAAGAATAATAGTTTTTTTTGAAAAGGATTATATATATACTTTGCATTTATGTTAAGAATATTACAAAGCCCATAAATAAACTTTATAAAATTTATGACGATGGCATTGATAAAAGATAACTTCAAAAGAAATAATAACCATTAAATCGTATAAAAAAATCACATCTGGTATAAAATATATTTCCTAATATATTGTGAATATAATTTATATGAAAATGAGAAAAATAGAACAAAAAACTCACTCATTTACTGGGACACAAAATATTATATAACAATTGCTTCTTGTCATTTCCTTTAAATATCCTAAATGTAGTTATCTAACTTGACAATGCTCTTAGGTCATACAGTTAAGATAGCAATATCTTCATTTCAAATTTGAATTTTAATTTTAGAGAGTTCTTTATTTCTATCACATTATTAAATTTAAGAAGACTTATTCATAAAACTTAATTTGTAATGAATTATAATAAAATTTTAATATATAATTTTATAAAGCAAGGTTCTGTATTTTTAAAAATATAAATAGAAAAATGGTTACTATTCTTTCTATGAGATGAATTATAATGATCTGACAATGTGCACAATCGCAAATATCGTATATATAGTATATATATATATATTATATATATATATATATAGTAATATATATATATATATATTATATATATATATATATATATATATATATATTTATATATATATATATTAGTATTATATATATATATAACTTCCTTTTAAAGCGGGCTTTATCCCCTTTTTAGAGAGTAACACAGGGGTACTACAGGAAAGTCCGAACCTAAAAGCTGGGTATCCCCAAGGCCTGGGTCGCCCACTACATGTTCGCAGCCCGAGTGTTTTCTCTTGCCTGAGGAAAATAAAAACCTCAGCTGCTATCTGACGGAGAATTGAACCAAGCGTCCTCTCGCATGAGAATCAGCGAGTCAACCTCCTACGCGCAGCGAGGCGTATATATCACTGCTCAATAGACAGTTTAGGGTCCGTCAAAAACCGGTGTCAAAAAATTGGAGGCATCGCAAACGTCGTCAAAATGACAGGTTGTCAAATGTCAAATAAAGAGAAAAAAGATAATACTCAACTGAGTATTTTTCCTGTGAGTAGTTAATTGTCAATGGCTGATGAAAAATATGCCAAATTGACTGCAATTTGAATAGTTTTGTATGCTCAATTTTGACACCGGCTCTGAGGAAGCCTTAAACTGTTCACTTTATATATATTTATTTCCTAAAGAAACGAAATATATAATATATAAGTATATATATATATATATATAATAGTATATATATATATATGATAGTATATATATATATATAATATATATATATATATTATTATATATTATATATATATATATATATATATTATATATATATATAGTATATATAATATATATAATATATATATATATATATATATAGTATAATATATATATATAGTAATGATTATAGAACGGCTTTGGATTAACTACCATCGGCGCTAACAGTAT
Organism: Trachelipus rathkii; assembly: GCA_015478945.1. Classification (NCBI taxonomy): domain Eukaryota; kingdom Metazoa; phylum Arthropoda; class Malacostraca; order Isopoda; family Trachelipodidae; genus Trachelipus; species Trachelipus rathkii. Next base: position 13,128 of record JABUQX010025924.1, read on the forward strand.
TTGTTAGCTTGTAACTCAGAATTAAGAAAAATAACTTTTATATTAACGAAGTTTTAAAATAAATATTGATAAGATATATATAAAATTTTTTAAATTATTACAATTTATGAGGTAATTAGTTAAAAAATTATTAAAAGTAATGTAAAAAGAAAAAAATAAAATAAAATGAGCTTATGGGTAACTTATTTTAAACCATTTCAATAAAATTAATCTTGCGAAATAAATAATTCTGATTAGGCCAATAAATAATATAGTTATTATATACTATATATATATAGTATATATATATATATATATATATATTATATATATATATATATATATTATATATATATATAGTATATATATATATATATATATATATTATAATATAAATATTATATTTATATATAGTATATATATATATATATATATTTATATATATTATATATATTTATATATATGATTATATATATAGTATAGTATATATATATATATATGTGGTGGTCGTTTCCTCTTTTATTATTCTCTAGTATATATAGTATATATAGTATTATATTATATATATATATATATTTATGGGAACAGTTTTCGATAAATTGCTCATTTTGGACAAGTTTAAAGTTTTCGCTGACCGAATTGTACTCAATTATCTCTTCAACGACAACCGAGAACCTATAAACTGTTCAATTTGAGTAAATTTTTTGACCAGTTTTTCTTTTGTGTGTTTATATATTATATATATATATATATATATATATAAATATAGTATATATATTAGTATATTATATATATATATATATATATATATATATATATTATATATATATATATATATATATTAATTATATATATATTATATTAGTTATAGTATAATATATAGTAGTATAAATGGCCTAACACAAAATAAACAAGCAACATAAAACAAGAGTATTGAAGAACGTTTTTATTAGTGGCTGGAGAATTATATCTTAAGAAAGAAAGATTTAATAGCGTTTTAAAATAGAAAAGTTATAATTACTTAAAAATTAACTGTTACTTGTAGAATAGTATTGACGAATTAAACAATGCTTAACGGAATGGGTTCGTTCTGTTTCTTCTCGCTCTTTCTCTCACTCACGCACGAGCCTCTCACTCAAACATTTCCCAAAAGTACACCACACTACACCGTACACATACACATACCACAATACACACAACCTAAAGCTGCCTTCAATATGCTTTTGGTGTTCTTTTATAGTCGATGAAACCTTCCGGTTTGTTACTTTCATTTCATCTATTTCATTCCAATAAATGGATTTCGTTTTATTAGTGATCAAAGAGGTATAGGAGAATAAAAAAAAGGATTAAGAGTCTGAATCATATATTTGCAATTAATTGAAGTGATTTTTGGAAATCAGCAAAAAGATTCCTTTTCATTTTCCGCAAAGATTCAAATGACATTCGTTTGAAGAATTGATCACTTTTAAAACAGAAAAGAAAGTCTTCAAAAAATATTAATTTTATGTTATAGTTGGTTAAAATGGGGGGGAGGGGGGGATGGAGAGAGAGAGAGAGGTGGGGGATGAGAGATGAGAGGGGGAGGAGGGGGGAGGAGAGTGGGAGAGGGAGAAGGAGAGAGAGAGAGAGAGAGAGAGAGAGAGAGAGGAGGTAGAGAGAAAGTTGTTGGGTGATATGAAGAGATTTTTTATGCCAAATTTGATATCTAATGGAGAAGTTATAATGGTTGGTAAGAGGATTTGACTGGAGTTTGTACTTTTACTAGTTGTACTGGTAAAAATGTACGAATCAAGTTAGCTATATCTGTATGTGAATTATTATTATTAATTATTATTATTATTGATTATTATTATTATTATTATTATTTTATGTGATTAAATTATTATTGATTATTATTGATTAATAATTATTATTGATTAATTATTATTATTATTATTATTATTATTATTATTTTTATTATTATTATTATTATTATTATTATTATTATTATTATTATTATTATTATTATTATTATTATTATTATTATTATTATTATTATTATTGTATTATTATTTATGTATTTGTTTATTATGTATGTATTATTAATTATTATTGATTATTATTGATTGATTATTATGTATTGATTATTATTAATTAATTATTATTCATTATTATTATTAATTATTATTAATTATTGAAAGAGTAATAATAAAAAAATGGGAACATTGATATAAGATATTGCCACAATTTGGTTGTGTTTCTTATCTTTTATATACTTATTTTTAAAAATTAAAAATACAATTACAATTTTCGATTTTCTTGAGGAAAATTCGATAGGAATATAGAATATTTTTCTGTTTATTATTCCAATACTTCAATTTCAAAGTTTCTTTAATCTTGTTAGTTTCTTTATCGAAGATTACAATTATATTAGCTATTTACTAATATTTTAATTAAAACATTGGTGATTGTATGAACAAATTTACTTGGGCGAATTAAAGCTATCTTGAAACATGTTCGCAATATACTTGTTAATGCCCATTTTTTTTAGCAAAATATAGCTTAATGTTTTATGCTAGCAAATTAGTAGAATAAAATGACGTACCAATATGAGGAGAAGTTTTAAGTTCAGAAAGGATTAAGATTAATTCCCATTTCGTTGATAATTTAAAGGGAAATTGTATCTGATCAGATATTGTAAAATCTTAGAAACATGGTTTTGGTTATGTTAGTTATTGCATATGAATCTTCTGATTTTACTATATATTATAAACTCAAAAATATAACTTTTAAAATAGGATGTATCTATTTTTTCTGTTACATTCGATAAGCTAAGTAAAATAATAAAATTAAAAGAAATAAAATTTAATACAAACTACTATTTAAATCCGGTTAATCTAAAAAGGTGAATTTTTGATGAAAAATTAAAAATATCTTTAATAAAATTAATACATTAAATATTTTAGAATAATAATTAATATATTTAAAATATATAAAACTTGAAGGCAATTATAATTGTAAAACGGGTCAATAATAATGCTATGTATCGGAACATTTTTGTAAAATTATTACATTTGAAAAATCAAATGCAAGATTAAGAAAATATTTAGTACAAACTACGATGTAATTATGGTTTGTATTGAAATATTTCTTTTCGAAACAAAACATAATTTTTTTTAACATTATAATTACTGGTTATGATATAACTAATAATTGTATATAATTTAGCTTAGGGAATAACTAATATTTAATAATTTTATAAAAATTTACTTTTCACAAGTAACTAATACGCAATTATGTATGTGGAATGAATTAATGATAACCCAATGAAATCTAAATATAAAATATGTTCCAATGAAGAAAATATTTGAATTATAAACTATTTTTCCATCTGAGTGCGATGCAAATGATCTCGAAAAAGCTGCCACAGGACTGCAAAGTATAATAGCGTTTTGAAAAGGAATATATATATATATATATATATATATATAGTACTATATATATATATATATATATATTATATTTATATATTATATATAGTATATATATATAATTTTATATATATAATATGATATACTGGATACATTTATGCTAAAGAGATATTGGCAAAGCGGCCATAGATTAGAGAAAACAAAATGTTTTTATATAAACTTTATAAAATTGATAGGGGCAGCATTGGAGAAAAAACTGTTAAAAAAGTAAAAACTCTTGTAAAAAATCACAAGCCTGGCTAAAAATATTTGTAGTAATAATATTAATAGTAATTTAACCAAAAAGAGAAAATAATAGAATAAAAAAATCAACAACCTTTCTTGAATATAAGTTTTAAATATAGATAATTTATTATTTTGCTTTTAAATATCCTTAAATCAATTAAATGCAATTGTAATAATTTTTTTTTTAACATTTTCTTAAATATCGGCTTTAAATATTACGGCAAATTACTACATCCAAGTAAGCCAAAAAGAGTAAGAGAGACAGGACACTGCCCTGTCTGAATACAGAGTCAAACAAACCCATTTCTCCATTTTTAGGGTATTTCTCCTTTACACTCACACCTTCAGACAACACAACACACACACACACAATACACACACACACCTACAGCACACACACACAAACAACACACACACAACCTTTACACTGAAAATATATTAGAAATAGTGCAGCACACACACACACACATATATATTATAGAATATATATAGTATATATATGTATATATAAATATATAGTATATATATATATAGTATATATATATTTATATATATATAATATATATATATATAGGTATATATAGTATTATATATATCATATTAATATAACAGGATACATACAAATAAAGCAAGACATAGAGACTAAAAATTAAGGCCAAAACGTTTTTTTATGAGTGGCCTGGAGAATTGTATCTTGAGAGAAAGATTTTATAACTTTTATAATGTCTTAGATGAAAGTCGTTAAAAATATAAACAAAAAATACGTAATTCGGGAATTAGTATTACGAAATAAACACCTTAACGCTTAGGTCCGCGTCATTTCTTTTTTCCTTTCTTTCT
>JABUQX010025925.1:0-50000 GCA_015478945.1 Trachelipus rathkii
ATATATATATATATATATGTTATATATATATTATGAAAAAGAGCAGGCATTTTTATTATATATATATGTTATATATATTCTATATATATATAAATAAAATCTTACTCCTTTAATTTAATAGGTTTTCATCATCATTGTTTGCAGTTATAAGATCATAGTATTATATTTTGAATGTCTGATTAAAGTAAGCTCTTTATGTTTACCTTTTATTTTTTGAAAGCCTAACACTTTTCTAGCTCCAAGTATCACATTTCTCATGGCCTATTTCTGTAATGCAATGTCTTTTGCAAGTATCTGTTCTGTGTATTTACTTTTAATGAATGGTATTTTTTTGCCTTAATGCAATTCATAAAGGAAAAAATTATTCTTTCTACACAAGCTGATGAATGTGGCAGGACTGTTAATGTTGTCATAAATTAGATAATAAAAATAGTCTATCCCCCTTTTTAATGTCTCCTTAAAGTATAAGGTATTTATTTGGGAATATTATCTGTAGAGATAGGAATATTGACTGCTGTTAAACGATAACTTCTCCACTGATCATCGGGATCATTCAATGCGTGCTCTGGCACAATGGATAGAAACAGAGTAATAGTGGACTTCTAATAGATGTGGAGATATGGATATCACAATATAATTAATACGAAATCATTTAGCTATTTTGTAGCCTACCTCAAAGTAAATTTCTTTTTTAATTAGAATGCCTTTTCAAAAGTTCAGCAAAACAACATGTTTACTAAATTTCAAATTTTTCATGATTAAATGTATATCTGTAAGGAATGCTGAGAATCCTTTGACCTGTTATATAAACATCTTTCAAGGAATGTAGTTTTATTGCGTGGATCTATATCTGATAATTTGATGCATACAGACATACACATATTATTAATATTATTATTACATATTATTATTATTATTATTATTATATATATATATATAATTATATATAGGAAAGAGAGGAGAGAGATATATATAGATATATATATAGAGAGGTATATATAAGTGGGCAGGCAGGAGGTAGAGAAATATATATGAGGAGGAGGTGCAGATATGAGTATATATGGTATATGGTTATGAGAGATACAAAGAGCATGGTGTAAAGAACATGGCGGTAATATCTTGCATTTCTTCTCGAGCCCACATTCGAAACCCAGATATTGACATATTATGAAATTTAAAACCCAGCAACTCAGGTGGGATGGGTCCAAAGCCCAAAACAAGGTCTAAAAACCCAGCATTGGCAGCCCTGAATTTTAGTAGAGTAAATTTTAAAGATGTTTTGATTCTAGACTAGGTGATGTCATACACGTGAAAATATGTAGTTATCACCATTTATCCACTATATTCTTGATATATAAAGATATATATATATATATATATATATATATGGAGAGGTAGGATATATATATATATGGAGGCATATATGAGATATAGCAGGTAAGGTTATTATATATGAGAGTAGACAGCCCTGATCTAGCCTTTAAATTTCTACAAATGTGTATAAGTTCCTTTACTAGGAATTTAGAGGGAATATATTAATTATTGGAATATATAATGTTTGAAAATTATTCTTACATGCTTAAACATTTACCTATTTTGTCACTGGGGAAATAGTTGAGGCAAGCTGGTTTTTTGATGGTAGTTACTTTCACAATGGCATTTTATATAATTTTTATATACCGTACCTAAACTAGTTCCCTGCTAGAAAAATATATATTTAAGCCGTTTTCGTTGTCATTTGTCTTTACGCTCGATAAGTTAAGAATTTTATTTTTTGATTAAGATTTAAAACTAAATAGATAGATAAGTCTTATTAATAAACTTGTTTACAAACATTTGAAATCGCTGTTGTGTAGAAGTAGAAACACTCTTGTGATGAACTTCAAGATTTGGAGGTATTATTGATAAAAAAGGAAGAATACTGATGGATATTTTAATATTTAAATTTTTTTGGGCATTTAATAAAAAATGGAGGAGAGATTGCTGCCCTTCTTCCTTACTTCTATGTACCATGTTTGTAAGATATGTTTATAATATATATATAGTATATATATATATATGTATATATATAGAGTATATGGAGCATAGATATATACGGATGCAGAGGTAGAGAGTATATATATATATATATATATATATATGCTATATTGTGGCGTCTGGGGCAGGAGGTTGCTATGTTCCGGGAAGAAAATCACTTATCGTGACAACGTCAACTGAACATCAAGATCTCTATTGAAGGTGGGCCTTCAAGACAACTACTTACCTCCCTTCAATTGGTGACCCTGCTAGAGTGACATGCCAATGGAGTGGCACAATGAACACCAGCAACCAACAGTTTCTTCTACTGGGCGCTACCCTGTTCGGTCATCCTGTGCCGCCTGCACCGTGCTTCTCACTGCGGACCAACCGCACGTAAGAGTACAGAGTGTCAGCTTTCTCAGTGACCTTAATGTGCACACCTGGCTCTCACCCGGATGATATTTCACCGACACCGACGCCTCCTTCAGGTCCTGGAGAGCGAGAGCAGTCAGTATTTCGTCACTGGGGGAGTTCTGTGGTGGTCTGGGGTAGAGGTTGCTAAATTCCAATTGAGAACTTAAGCAGCCTCCAGAAGAAACGCCACTTTATCGCGACAATGATCTCTTTAACATCAAACATCCCTCTATTAAAGATGAAGGAGGTTCTCAAGACAACTACTTTCCTCACACACATATATATAGAGAGAGAGAGAGAGAGAGAGATGAGGAGAGAGAGATATCAGTATAGCAGATATATATGTATATATAGATATATGGTAAGAGAGAGATAAGAGAGATATATATATACATATATATATATATAGATATATATCTATTTAAAAACAAATCAAAAAAAACAATGAAAAGTATCAGTGTACAGACTAATGCAGTATCCCAAAGTTGAAAATTAAACTCTTTTTTATTTTTGGAAGGCGTCTTGCTGTGCAGGCACATGGAATTGCAAAGTTGCCAGTAGCAAAGGAGAAAACATACGATTGCATTAAACAATATGCAGCGGTGGACTGTAAACAAAGTGTAATTTTGTTTGATAAATATTTATATAGGCTAATTGATCTTTATGTATAAATAAAAAAAATTGATTCCATTGTAAAAAAAAGAAAAAGAAAAACAATTTCATGACTGTTTATTTGTACTTACATTTTTCGAAGAATAGAATTTTTCTGCAAAATAGGGAAATAGCAATTCACGCCTTTGTTGTAATTTAAGTGGTCAAATTGACCAATTTTTCTTGAAAATTTGACAAACGAACGCAAACTTAAGCATTTATATTACAAAGAATATTTAATAAAATGAAAACGGTTTACTAATAATGGGTGGTCTATTACTTAAAAATGAGATTAAGTAATATTTTCAGTTTTAGGCAACCATATCACACTCTTGAAGCCATAATAATCTAAATCCTAAAGTAATTTCTCAGTAAATATTAAAAAGGGACACAAGTCAATAATTGGTAATAAACCAAATATGATAACAATGGCCAATTTGTTTATCATTTAACTGTTACAAACTTGTAGTACATTTTTTATAACAAAAGAAAATTGTTTTGCTAATACCTGCATACAGAGGCAGATTATGGTAATCATGAAGAGCGAGTAAGATAGTGGAAAGATTATTACAACCTAACAGCTTGGCTGTTCTTCACTGGTCCTAGCTGCTTCATCTATAATATCTTTATCTAAGTTATAAAAAACAAGTCTCCTTCTACATTCATGAAAAGAAGATTAGATATAAGGTCAGGGCTTAAAGTAGATCTAAGTTCTGATTGAAGACGAAAGAAAATAAATTTTTCACAGGTGACTGTGGAATGTATGGTTACAAACTTGTAAGCTACATACAGGTTGGTAAACAATCCAGATTGTGAGAGCTCAACAAAAAAGGGGGAAGATAGATATTAAATATTATTTACTCTTTAGGTTGTTTAATAACCTTGACCTTGGTAAGTTGTCAGATATGAAAGTTCATACCTTCAAGCCTTAGATTCGTATTTAAGCTTTTTCAATATTGAGAATTTTGTCTACTAAAACAAGTATCGATAGGAATCCCCATAAAAATTATGCATTCCCATTTTTTCAGTACCAACTAATTCGTTGTTGAGAGAAAACTAGGAATATGCTTTCATATGATTGAATTAAAAGAATAGGTCTAAAAAGTATGATATATTAAATTCTAATAAAAGCCATTAATTGAAAGTAAAATGTCTTGTCTTTTTTTTTGATGCTTCCAAAAGATGAAACTGAAAAGTCATATTTGTTACTTAAGCGCCTGGGAATATTATTTATTCAATTGCTGAATTTTTGTGTGTGTAGCCTTTTGATTTATTTCAGCTTTTAATAAATCCATTATTATTGTTAATATTACTCTTACTAGCTATTATAATTACTAATTTTTATTATTACAGTACACTTTTAATCGGTTTCAAAACTAAAAGCCAGCTTGTCGACGAAGAATCTAACCTAACTGAAGAAGAACTTGAACAATTAGTCAAAGATTTTGAACCTATTTCGTCTAAACAAATCGGCAGCATATATGCGGATGAATCTCTTCCGTATCAACAAATCGACAATATAGAGGCGGCCGAACCCAATTTCGTATATATTATATAATATATTTAGTATTATACTAAATATATATATTATATAAATATAATAATAATTATTTCAACGAGGAGTAATATTAATAATATTACATACGACAATCTTCATAAAAATGAACACTAATTACAACAACTTTGATGAGTGACAGACTAAAACAATTGGCATCTTTTTTTCATTTCATTTGCAGAAATTTTTAAACACACCCGCTACTTAGTTCGGCTTTTCAAGTACACAATCAGTTACCACGATTCCCACAATTATTTGCAAATTTTCCTTCACATCACACATTTTCCAGTACTCTTCATAGACACATTGTGCCTCATTTCTCGATGTAGCGGATCGTCAAATAAGAAGGAAGAGCCTATTATCATCTTAAAAGTCTTGGAGAGTAACAAGCGGTCAGAGCTGCTGCACCGCGGTCGGAGTTGAAATTTTTTAAAAGCAAATTTAGCCAGTCGAAATTTAGTAGATATGGTAAGTATTATCAAGACGTGGGTAGCGGATTCGATCAGGGAGGTGGGCGGGTCAACAACGGAATGTATGGATGGGGTGAAGGGGTAGATCAATGAGCGATGTTTTACAGAGGGGGGCCGGGGTCAGGGCATGGACTACCTTACATATTGTTGCAGACGGTCTTACAAAGGTAGTGTGCTATTAGTATGGATGTGAGGTACGATCGTCGTTGATAATAGAATTGATTATGAGTAGTCGAGGCTACATAGATTACGTAGAGGGCCACAAATATGTGCGAGGAATGTGAGTGACCTGATCAGGCGTCACGAGTAATCTCGACGGGAATCAACTACGGATATACTTCGACATTTTCAGGAAATCGGCGTAATCAAAATTATTTGCCGGCAATGTAATTTTTTTTCCGGAATTGTTTTTAAGGCTATATTTAGGGTTCGAAGCTGCTGGGGTAGCACCATTTAGGCGGCCTCACCACCTGCACTTTAACCCACATTATTCTCGAAGCTTCCCGCCTAACTTTTGCACAGTTATTGTGAACCTTATCGACGCACCTAGTCCGTGCTTTCCGTCGATAACTACTTGCCTTACCGGGCCTGTCCTTGGCCTCACTCTCTCGTTCACCCGCGAAATCATACCCTTAAATTTTCCAAAGTTCGCATGTAATACCTTCTGTCCTTTTCGGCGAGTGTGTGTGTGTCTGAGCCGGTGTCATCAAACGGCGCCTAAGCACAGTCTTGCAACCTTTTTTCTGATCGTTCGAAACATTAATCCCATGGATCCCACTGTTTCCCGTCTTGTGTTCAGAAATCCTCATTTATGACCCATCTTGACTTCATACAACATCTACGCGCGGATGTGTACATCTAATCTTGCTTCCAGCTGCTTCTTAACGAGAGCCATCACTGCAACTGATGGGTGCGACCTATAGGCGTGCCTGCCTATTCTTTCTTGGGTAGTACTCCCCTTTTGACTCCTCTTGTTAACTCGCTGACATCTCAGCGGGCGCTGCGGAGCGTGTAATGTCTACATTCATCCATGAGCTAATGCTGCACGCTGAACTTGTGTACTACTACGTATTATGCCGTAGCCAGGTAGGTACACGGTCAGTGTGATTGTTATGTGATTGTGTTTTAGATATTGCAGGTGAGGAACGGTTCTTAACGCTTACGGGATTGCCACAAACCTGGCAAGGCACTTCCCATGCGTCAAGCTCCAAACCCTGTTCAAACAACCACACAACACGTCGTACAAAAATACCCCTAACCTAAGCTAGTAAGGCTGAATTAGCAGCACGCGGTAATTCTTAATATATCTGGTAGACCGTAGGAACGGACTGACGGAGATAAAGATAAAGACGCTGGTTGTGGTTATTGCGGTAGGTTTTTACGAGAATTTATAATTACTTTGATGTAATTCGATGGTAGCGTGGTCGTTGCCTAGATGCTGTTGAGGACATCCGCATGACCGGTTCTTTGCTCAGAGAGGTTCGATATTAAGGCTATTACGCTTTTATAAGTTCCACTGATTAATCTACTTCCTCTCTGTATTAAGATCTCCTTGATGTACATCGCGTATTCCCCTATATGTAAATAATCATAAAGGATCCTTGATGTATCTCCTTCTGTCCTGAAGATACTCTTTGATTTCCTTTTTGATTATATATATATATATATATATTATTATATATAATATATATATATATTATATATTATATATTATATAGTATATATATTAATAATAGTATATATATAGTTATATATATATAAGTATAAAATTCCAAATTATAACTCGCTTTCATAGTCTCCTTTTCCACAATGTGATAAAGATGGCTCGAGGACAGTCAGACTGGTGGAGAAAGCCTATGTAAAATTGTTTAACTTTGAGAAGCCTTAACTTTTTTTTTTAACGATGTCACATTTTTGTTTTTTATTTCATATTATATTATTATTTTTTCAGAGTCTATCCTTTGATTTTTTTTTTGTCTGCATTAAAGACTGCTACTTTATTTTCGCATTTTTCTTTAACATTATGAAAACGAAGGCATATTTATATCCTAGTCCTTCTACCACGTTTTGCCCCTCAATATTTTTTTAATGATTGGCTCAACCGTTTCATTAACGGTTCACCTTGTGGCTGAAATGGTGATGTTGGGTGAAGGCGATTTATGGATTTTTAAATATCCGTTTCGACCTGGTGATATAACTATTAAGAGTTTGAATATCCCTAATTGTGTAATTAGCGTGTAAAACTTGTCTAGGTAGTTGGTTAAGAATGTTATATATCAGAGTTTTAGTTCTAGTTATCTCTTGTTGGGCAGTTATCCCCAAATTCAGTTCATGGGTGATTTTTCTCATCACGACCTGCCCTTGAAGTAGGGCCTGTTGCGATAATGCGAATATATTCATAACACTTCTATCGCGTCGCGTACGAGCCGCGTTTCATTTCCTAATGGTTGGCTTTCTTCCAAAAAACTCTTTCACTACTCTCGTCTAGAAAAACTCAGGGGAGCCTTAAAAGCTACCGTTGAAGCGTTCTTTTTTTGGGAATACGGTGGATTGGCCTAGTGGATAAGGGACCGAGTTACTGCTTACTCCGCCGAGCGGAGTCCAGTGTGTTCGAATCCCGCTGATGAAGAGTAAAATCTTCTTTGACACATTTCCTAATGTCTCTGGCCAATTTCTTTTCTTCCATCTCTGCTTCTTTAACTAATCTCTTTTCTTCCATTTCTGCTTCTTTAACTAATCTCTTTTCTTCCATTTCTGCTTCTCTAGGTAACTCTCTTTCTTTAAGTCGTTCCTCTCTCAGGAGATTATAAGCTTCCTGTCCAGAAATTCCTAGTGATTTGCACATAGCTATACAATCATTAGATGCCATTTCGCCTTAAACTCTTAAAAATTTATTTGCACGTCAAATGTCACTTTTCTATACGCACGAGTCACAAATTTTTCCTGTGCTATTTTTCAAATTTTGGTCCACCTGATAAGACAAATTTTAACAAAACTTCATTTCTTGCTCCCAGATTATATATATATACTTATATATATATATATATATATATATATATATATATATATATTATATATATATATGATATATTGAGTATGATATATAATAATATATATATATACAACTAAAAATAACAATGCGGAAAAATTTTCAAAATTCGTGCAAAAATATAAAATTTTCGGAGGTTAATACCACAAAACGAAACGAAAAAAGTCAAATTCCGAAACGATTTTTTTCACACGCGCGGTTTTTTAGTAATTTCAAAGACTTGCGTCTTTTTAAAACTATGAATAAATATATATATATATATATATATATATATATATATATATATATATATATATATATATATATAATATATATATATATATATTATATATATATATATATATATATATATTTATAAGGACAACACAATTAAACTATTTAATTTCCCCAGTACCAATCGATTCCCGTAAACAAATATCGTTACGATAGCAGAACGCTAATCAACGACGTGCGTAACATAAAATATACGCAAAAGCTCTCCATTTTACTGAGCTATACAATAATATAAAATACAATACTACTTTAAATACAATAATAACAGCTATCCCAACTGTTAATAATGTTCAACAACAATGAAATATTATACTAGTACAACATTAACAGCTATCCCCAACCGTTAATAGGTATTATTTTTGTGCCTTTTGTACACAACAAATTAACAAGTGAATGCACCACAAAAACAAGGTAATATAGTACTGATAATAAATACAGTCCTGTTGATTACAAGATATCCCGGATTAAGGCACCCACTAATATGTCAGGGTATTAAATGACAGTTTTTTCTACCTAAACTTCCAACTTACGTTCATCCGTGGGCCAGTCCCACAAGACAGATTAGTCATCTAGATCCGCTGGAAATTCGTCTTATAATATACAGTTAATTTGATCTCCTGTTGGCCTAAGCAATGGCCTGTGAGCTTAAATATTATTATCATAAAATAATAACACTTACAACTCAATGCTGTGGAAGAAAAGAAGTTGATTATAAAATGGATCGCCGGGAGTTCTTTTTTTGTAGCTAATGAACAACTCTATTTTTTAAAAATCGCAGCAGCACGGACACTAGACAATGTTCAGGGCACCGGACACCGCATCCTGGGTGCGTGGCCCAAACCACTACTGCTAGTTTTCCAGGTTAAAGTAATAATTTAAGGAATGGTTTCAATTAATAATGGCTTGGGGATAGTGGGTGTCCTCTCGTTTCAATACGGTGGTCTTCCACCCAGAGGAAAATGTCAAAAGTATTATTTTTGAGAAACTATAACAAACTCAACTAATATATAATATATATCTTAATATATAATTATAGAATATACTATATTTATATATAATACTATATATATATAATATATAGTATATATATTTATATATATTATTATATATATAGTATATATATTAAGAATGAACACCAGCACTCCATGGGTAGCCTAACTATGATGGAGGGGGTGTATCGTCATTATCGTCGCGAGATTTGAGCAGAGCAAAACCCAAGGAGAGAAGCAACCCAATAATTCTCCCACCCGACCAGTTGCGATCCTGGGGCCCTCCTTTTTTGGCGAGTGTTCTTAAGCTCTGAGTTTAACCGTTTTTGAACGCGTTTTTATATATACATACAAAAAAAACACCCCTGATAAATACATACACATACACCTCACACCACACACACACACTATATATATATTATTATATATATATATTCTTATATATGATATATATAATATATATACTAATATTATATATATATATATATATATATATGGCCCAAGTCTCATGTACCGCGACGCCGAACCGAAGAAGTGGTTCCATGCGCCCACAAAGTCATTCGAGTAGTACCCGTACCCATTCGGCCCCGAGTGGGGTTCGGGCAAGCAGTCAGCCTTACGGCAGAAACTGCCACGTAACCCTATTGCGCCAAGTGCACGTTCCGATCTGTTCCCCTATGTTTTAGTGGTTATTGATCCGCTCGTCCAATCATACCGAAAACGAGACATAGAGAGGGGGAACTTCGAGGCATGTGGAAGTCGACGATAATTGCTATAGACATAGGTGTCCTTTTACAGTGAACCCCTGGAAAAAGGAAATTTTGATAAAGATTAACGTATCCGCCTGCTCCATGTCGCTCAAAACTAGAGAAACGAGGAACGACTTCTCGGAAGCGACACTTTCAGGAAAATCTGTTCTACCTCAGAATCGGTTTATCCGCACATTTGCTGTGACATCCCTAGACCAGCTTCTGCCTTCAGAGGTGTTCAGGCATAAGTCCGGACGAACGTATCTTCGCACCAATGGTTTATCAGGCTACCATCGCCACGGCCTTTTTATGGGACACAGTGGTGTAAAACTGACCTGTCTCGCGACAGAAAATCCGGTGCTCGGTCATTCCTACTCGGCTCCATCATCAGCAGTGATGGTGAAACCTTCCCAGATGCTTGAGCTCAATCAATGTCACCAGGACAAAGTGGCGTCAAGTCACCGGAGTTTTGTACGACCACTGTATGACCGTTCGCCTGAAGTTGAATATCCTCAAAGATGTAGTTAGGCCCGTGGCTCTTCATATGTTAGATTGATGGGCGGCAGCAACATCGATCACAGAAATACTTTCGTTTTAGTGAGACCTCGCGAGTAATTTTTAATCAGCTAAATAAAGCCGTAAGAACTTCTCAATGTAAAAATATATGTAGCTATTAGGATATATATCTTATTTAAAATAGCCTTTAAAATATATATATTCCATCCAAAATCTTTATTATGACTAAATTTAAAATTATTTATTACTGCTATAAGCATTACTTTTGAATTTAAAATCTTTTATATCTAGTACCAAGATGAGATATCCTGCTAGTAGGGTTAGCCGTGCACCGTAATTTTGCGCACCACGCACCGCACCGGGATACTTGATTTGTGTGCCGCACCGCACCGCACCTGGTGAGTCTTCCAACCTTACCTGCTAGTTGCCAGTTGCATAATATCTTTAAAAAAAGTGCGTTCAAAATGGCCGATAGTGGGTGTTCTTTCGTTTCAATACGGTGGTCTTCCACCAGAGGAAAATGTGAAAAATATACTTTTAAGAAAGTATAATATATATATATATATATATATATATATATATATATATATATATATTATATATATATATATATATATATATTATATATATTTGGGGAGGGGGAATGGCGCCATCCTTACTATAACAATCTTGTGCTCCTAACATAAATGATTTCGTACACTAAAATCAAAAATATTCCCGTGCACTTAAAGGAACTCAACGGAAATTTTGCATTATCCTATGTATTGTGCTTTATAACCGTTTGAATTTCATGTATGAATATATTCGAATTTGTGAACACCAATCAGCAATCCAGGGGTTGCTCTTGGTGCCAATAACCGTTGGGGATAGAAACTGAGTCAGTTAGCGTTCGGTTGTTATAAGAAGAGAACGCGTTAGAATTTTACTTGTTAAAAAAGCCGGTTAAACATTGTGTTAATGTCATCATCATAATAATCATAATAACCGAATACTTTTCTCAACTAATTGTAATTGCGCCATAATAATTATTCATCATTGTGCACAAGAAACTTAATTAACGGAATAACCCCTTTCACTACCTATTTTCCCCAATTATATGAAATGTCCAAAATATGGGACAGGATCTCCATATATTAGAGATATGTATTGAAAAAATACCCTCCTCTGACAAAATTAGTTTATATATGCTCCGAACAAAAAAAAAATGCCTGACTGACCCAATGGCCCAAACAGACAAAATGTCCCAAGTATGGGACAGAAGAGGTTTTCCTAGCTCATAATACCCATCTGAGGCAAACCCCCGCCAACGATAAAGAGGCTGACTCTTCGTCAGAGTATGAGACTGAGTCCGAAAATGAGTTATCAATTGTCCAACCGAATTCAAAATTAACAAAAAGTCGCCTCTCTTCTGAATCATTGAAAGGGAGAAGGGGGAAGTTAACTCTCCCATTACGAGCCATCCCCCCATTTTCAGAACATGACCCGATAGCCTGGTTGCATCAGACAACGACTATATTCAAACTCCACAATGTGATGGACTCAAGGAGAGGGTTAGGCTTTTGGCCTCTGTTTTACCCAGCAGAATAATAAATATGGTCCGCTTTCCACTCCAAGATGATTGCTACACAAAACTACTAAAGGCAATAGAACAAGTGCATGCTCCCTCCTTAAGGGCGCAAATAGAAGAAGTTTTTCAGAGTGGGATGCGAAGAGACGAAATGCCGAGCGCTTATGTAACCAGAGAAAAGGACGTTTTGGGAGTAGAGAATTTTGATCTGTTGGCTGAAAGTGACTCAAACTTTATTAAGGAACTATTTCTTTTACAACTCCCGGAACAGATGTAAATGAGTTTAATGACCTATCAAGGGAATCAAAATTTTGACGATTTAGTGGAACTGTCTGACAACTTATATCAAAACTTTTACGCTCAAAATGGATTTAACAATCATGCACCCAGAGAAAGAAGGACGGGAATAAATTCCGTGCAACCAGCCGACGAAAGACCCATCAGAAAGACGAGGGATTCCTCCGTACATAAACGTATTTTAAATCGCTTATCAACGACCAGAGAAATCAAAATTTTTGCCCAAAGTATAACCGATGTGATAAAAACAGTCTGCCAAACGTCTGCATATGAAGTATTAGGATGAGCTGTAACATTCTAGTTCACTCCGGTGTGCAATGGTTATTCCCATTCATGAGTCATATACACATTAGGTATATTCAGAACGCCTTCTCTCATCACACAAATGCGTATATAAGTTTGTCCAGTACGCATTCATGTCTACTTACTTCACACAATTCCACCATTTCCACTATCACTCGCTCTATTAGCTACTATTATTAAAATGAAGAAAATAAAAGTAACTTTGAAGAAAAGTGAGGGGGGACTTTTAAAGAGCCACAACTCCACTCCTCTCAATGTCCCTTGGGAATTGGCGTGGCCTCCGATAATGGAATATATGACGCCACATAATTGCAGACTTGTCCGGGTGCATGGTCTTTTTCCTTACTTTCTGCAACATGTGAGGAATATTATTTATAGTTTCTACTTTATAAACAACACTTCTCTTCCGCCAGACCTTCCCTCTTGTTCTTTAATTTGGAACACCTGATCTAAAATCTCTTCAATTCTATGTAGGGCAAAGAAAAAAAATTGTTTTCAATGCTTAAAAAATTCAGTTCCTGCATCTATGATCAATTAACTCGACATAATCATCAACATAACTGCAACATCTTCCAAAAAAACACAGAATTCAGCATTCCCCTTTTATATTCTTTTAATTGCCATTTTTTTGTTACCTTTATCGTTCACGTTGTACTCCTCTCACCAGTTATACTTCGAGTGATTAGTTTGGTGATACGGGGCACTTCGAGAGTTTCTTCACTAACCAGCTGCTAACTATGTAGTATGTCGTCGTCCTCTCTCTCTCTCTCTCTCTCTCTCTCTCTCTCTCTCTCCTCTCTCTCTCTCTCTCTCCTCCTCTCTCTCTCTCTCTCTCTCTCCTCTCTCTCTCTCTCTTCTCCCTCTCTTCTCTCTCTCTCTCTCTTCTCTCTCCTCTCCTCTCTCTCTCTCTCTCTCTCTCTCTCTCCTCTCTCTCTCTTCTCTCCCTCTCTCTCTCTGTCGCCCTCCTCTCTCTCTCTCTCTCTCTCTCTCTCTCTCTCTCTCTCTCTCTCTCTCTCTCTTCTCTCTTCTCTCTCTCTCTCTCTCTCTCTCTCTCTCTCTCTCTCTCCTCTCTCTCTCTCCTCTCTCTCTCTCTCTCCTCTCTCTCTCTCTCTCTCTCTCTCCTCTCTCTCTCTCTCCTCTCTCTCTCTTTCTCTCTGTTGTTGCAATATCTCGTTAAACTATCACTATTACAACAGACGCTGCTCCTTCGAACTCTAACCACAAACCATCTCTTCCTCCTCCTTTGAGAAGAGCAAATGTTATTGATCTATCTTACACTGTCTCATCCATTCTCTACTGCCCCCAGACAGGGCTCTTTCGAACTCTTTAACCGCAAACCATCTCTTCCTTCTCCTTTTCTTACGAAATAAATACTTTAAAACACATTTGTATGCGCTTCATGTCGGTCTTTGATTATATTTGAAAA
Organism: Trachelipus rathkii; assembly: GCA_015478945.1. NCBI lineage: Eukaryota > Metazoa > Arthropoda > Malacostraca > Isopoda > Trachelipodidae > Trachelipus > Trachelipus rathkii. The sequence continues at coordinate 14,279 of JABUQX010025925.1, forward strand.
CGCAATCGTTTATACCAACACTGCCGATTTCATTGAAGCCTCTCACATTTTCGCGTTAGGCATATAATATATATATATATATATAATATATATATATATAATATATATATATATATAATATATATATAATTATATAATATATATATATATAATACTAATATCATATATATATATATATGCAAAAAAGTGTTTGAATATCTTATAAATGGAAAAAAAAATTTCTTCGAATCATGATTATCTATTATTATTATTATTATTATTATTATTTCATTAAAAATTTTAAGACAACCTATAGAAATACAAGTACTATATAGGTTAAAAATACAAGTAGGTAAGTTATAGATAATAGTAATTTTACTTACAGATTGGTTCTCTACACCATTTTTGACCAGGGGTGTCAGTTGTACAGGGTCTTCCCAATGGTCGTTTAAGGTACTACTGCAACTAAGAAATGAGGAACAATCCACATTCCAGAGATTATTTAAATTTATATCCTCAAAATGATGGTATGTTTATACATACTGACCAACAATTCCCCAAATACTTTCGGTTTACGATCGTAGCTCGTATCATAAAAGCCTACTTAACAGAACATAGGCCTTATTAGAATAGTTTGGTTAGCTACGAGAATCCTTAAATTGAAACATGAAAGACATGGGTCCAGACTCCCGTCCGGGTCATAGTCGTATCAAATACAATTCATGAATGCACGTTACAATCAAATTTTCCCAGTTTGTGAATATTGTATGATTGGGTCCATGACTCCCGTCCGGGGTCATAGTCTTATCAAATACAATGTCATGTAATGGCACGTTACAATCAAATTTTCCCAGTTTGTGAATATTGTATGATAACCATGGCTTAAGTCTGATTGCTGTCATTTCAGACACGGACTGGCAAGTTTTATATCCGACATCTTTTAAAATTAATATGATTTAAATTTATTTTTTAACTCGGTTAGGATTTGTGCTTCATGTAATAATTTGTAATTATTGTTTTCTTAATTTGTGCCGCAATTTCCGATGACTGCTCTATTGTATTAAATGCAAAACTTCCATCTTTAGTTTCATGGAACCTCTCTACTCCATCTTTAGTAGAGGACCAAATGTTTTTGAATACCCATTGGAATTTAACATAGTATTTCATTTTGATGGATAATTTTAAAATTTAGATGATTTCCTTATCGGGCCATGTCAAATGTTCCTGCGGGCGAGGGGGTTCCCCACCCCTGGCATAGAGCATATTTTTAATGTATCATTTTGATGGATAATTTTAAAATTTAGATGATTTCCTTATCAGGCCATGTCAAATGTTCCTGCGGGCGAGGGGGTTCCCCACCCTTGGCATAAAGCATATTTTTAATGTATTAAGATATTTTTTTTTTATTTTGTGACCATGAATTGAATACTTTAACTTCCATTTCATTAAAATTTCAATCAATATGGACCCAGTGGTTTCCTGTATTTAAACTAAATAGTATGTTATCCTTCTGCATAGGCACAATATTTGATCCCCAAATAAAATATTTTTGAGTTTACAGAATTGCATATAGTTAGTTGGTATATATCTGGTTATATCTGGTTTGCGTTGTTTTTTGAAATTATAAATTTCATCTGTATCGTCTTGGCCATTACTTCACCATCCAACCATCGTTCTGGTTCTAGTGTTATTAGTACTGGTTTTTTCTTTGCTTCAAGGTTTTAATTTTTTTTTTCCTTTGTGCTGTGGTATTTTCGAAGTTTCTTTTTTATTTTTCAATTCCACTTTTCTTACGAACTTTGAAATGACAAATTTAATGTTATGTTAGGAAATCACTGACTTTGTATTTTCAGTCTTATTTGAATACATATATCTTTACATGGGCTAATGCGGATTCGACCGTACCATTAGTTAGTCCTACATTTCTTCCTTTAATTTAGTAACATCGGCTTGTCTAACTAACGTATTTGACCATAGCGGCCAAATTGAAAAGCAATGTTCAAAATATTGAATGAAATCAGAGTTGTAGTAGTTATTTTTTTCTTGTGATTTAAATGTATCTCCTTTATTTATATATTATATTTTTCAACTTCCTTAAATTTAATGTAATGTAATGTAATGTAATATCGTTGACTTTTGCGAATCCATAGAAATTTTTTCAAAATTATCTTCAAATGCAGCGTCATTAGTTCTTCAATTAAAATTGTAGCTTTATAACTTTAAAGAAGTTCTTTTCATTTCATTAGACCACAGGGATCATAATGAAAAGATAGCCCTAAAGAAAAACAAAAGACATGCCACCTTGATATGAGAAAGTTTTTTTTTAGCTACAAAGTGGTTAATATTTGGAATGAATAACTAAATAAGCAGATTTTTTTTTCAACAAATGTCGACAATTTGGTTACCTCATCAAAATAGATTTCACTTTATTTGAAATGACACGTTTCCATCATCTTGTGTCAGGACATTCTCTGAAGAAGTGTCAAATAACTCTGATTTTACAAATTTTTTTGGACTAAAGGAATAATCTGATGGCATGGAATCCCATTCAAAACCGAAGTAGCTGAGGTTCAGTGTATTTGGCACTTTTGGAATGATAGGTTCAATGAATGTTGTAACTTCATTCATGTATGGGTATTGATGGAAAATGTTCGTTTCTAGCAACTTCAGTGTAATAGAGTATATATTTTTAGCAAGATTTTTTAGGAATTTTTATCAGAACCCCAGTTGCATTTAATTAATTGATTAATATTATATTTCCTCTATCTAATTCTTAATAAATCCTCAATTGCCTTTTTATAGGCGAAAATTATTCCAAAAGGAAAATGTGCTCTTCTTATTCCCGATAGTTTTTCCTACTAGTTTTCTTCATTGTCCAAAAAAAATCTCTAACATCTGCAGCTGCAAAATCATTCATTAGTTCTTATCTTTTTTTTAGCTTCGTATTTGATATTCCTGACACAGTTGTAGGTGTATCGGTCAAATTGTTGGTTAAAATATCTCTTGAGAAAGTTACGTTTAGCGTTTTTATTCTCCAATGCCATTTCTTTATTTTTTCGTTTTACTTTTTTGTGGTCGTTTTTTACAAATATTTTCATCGTTGTAGAATTACCCCTGGCTTATAACCAACTGCACACTAATTATTTTAGTTTTTTTGTTAACATAAAATTCAAACCGATATCCTACATCCAAACCTAAAACGGGGTAGCAATTATGTAGAAATTTAAAAAGTTCATTTTTTAATAAGAATGCTATTTGGCAAAAGAATACAGTTTGGGATTAAGTTTTGTAAATTCCCGATAGAGTGTAATCTTTTAGTAATATCTTTTAGCTTAGGATTTGGTGAAAATGGGTGTTCCTCTAGAAATAGCAAAAAGTTCATTTATTTACATTTGTCAATTTTTGAGTCTGCATACAAATTTTCTGAGTAATATAATATAATAGTTAGTTTAAAAACAGTATTCTTTTCTTTTATCTTCCTCAACAGAGGGATTTATTAAAAAGTTATTTAAGTTTTCTCATATTAACAATCAAGAATAACAGCAATGAAGTCATGAAATAAGCTAATGTTTTACTACGTCTTTCAGGGTAAATTGATCTGGGAATAGTATTAGAATTATTTTGTTTGTTCTTTAATGAAGTCATAGCAAAGCTCCTAAGATAATACTTTACATTTGCTGAAGAATTTTTGTGTGTAAGATGATTAACATTTGGATTACTTATTTCACTCCTCCGTTGTGTTACGGAAGTATATATATATATATATATATATATATATATATATACTATATATATATATATATATATATATATATATATATATATATATATATATATATATATTATATATATATATATATATATAATATATAATATAATATATATATATATATATAATAGTATATATCTATATATATAATATATTATATATATATATATATATACTATATATATATATATATATATATACTTAGATTGGCGTAACTACGCATAAATACGACTATATTATTATTTTAGATGTTAAATAGAAGAAATTATAATTGGTTAAAACGCTTTTAAATATAAACAGAAGCCAAAATGTAAAGAATGAAGTTTATGGCAAAATGACCAATTTTTGTCTACTTTACGATTAAATCTAGCGAAATGATAAAGAAAGATTTGAATAATCCTTTAATATTAACATAAACTAATAGATGCAAAAGTAATTAAAAGTAAAATAATACATAATAATAATAGTCTATAATAATTTAGAATGTTTTCATATATAATTTAAATTATGTATTCTTTATAAATATAAATAAGGGTTGGAAGCAAAGCGGCTCTTTCCGTGAATAAATAATTTCAATTAAAATATAGTAAATAATAAAAAAAAAACAAAATGATCCCAAATAAATATAATAATCGCATTGACGCAATATTGAAGTAAAAGTAAATATTATTTATAAAATTAGGCTTTTCTAAATAACAATCGCAGACTAATTTAATTTTAACGACTTTTAAAGTAGCAAAAGCAATATTAATCACAAACTCATTTCTAGGCTATTAAGCGTTAAATTAATCTTAGTTAAATGTTTTTTAAAATAGAACAGTTTATGACGAATTTGTAATAAACATATAAAATTTCTATAAACTAAAGTATTCATAAAATGTATGAAATTAATTAACAATCGGTCAGAAACCTATGCAGTGATTTAACACTGCCCTGTACCCTGAGGGTACAATTACAACGCATAGAGCTTTTTGTTTCCTTATAAACTCATATACGCATCATGAGTATGAGGAGGGTGAAATATGAGAAAAACAGGGAGCAGTTAGGGGTAATAAATATTGCTATCGATATAAATCCCCTTAGCTGCACGGTGCTCCGTGGAAGAAATTTACCAACGGTACCATTTGTTTTTTGGGGTTCTCCAGCGATACGTTTATTATTTTCTCTGTGTTATATTACCGACGGATTGCCTTCCGTCTTTTAGATGACTGTAGTCATATATAGTAGAGGCAGGCGCACCGATCGGTGCGGGTGCGGAGCGCAATGAGCAATTCGAAACATAGAGGTTGGTGGGAGTGCGGAAGCTGCGATGCGCATCGAAACAGCGGTACGGAGCCCGATGCGCATCGAAACAGAGGTGCGGTGCGGTGCGGTGCAGTGCGACAAAAAAATTTTGAGGTGCCGGTGCGTGGGTGCGTTTTACCGTCTTAGTCTGGTGCGGTGCGGTGCGGTGGGACAAAAATAATTTGAGGTGCGATGCGTGATGAGCTTACCCTAATGCGGTGCCTAAAATTCCGGATATATATAATATATATATATATATAATATATATATATATATATAATATATATATATATATAATATATATATATATATATATATATATATATATATATATTATATATAATAATTTATATAGTATTCTAATTCATATTTGGAAGGGAATTCTCTTTTTGAATCCTCAGACAGTGAAAGTGAGGATGACGTGGAATATGACTCTGTAGAGAGTGATGGATTTGATTCCGACTATGTTAGTAAAATAGCGGAATGTTTTGGAAATATGAATATGAACAAAAGGAAAAGAAAGTTAGTTCTTACTCTAAGAAAAATTAGAAATATGGTCGAGAATGATGACGATAAAGATTGTGCAAGTACCTCGTCACTTCATAGGTTGCTTGATCCTGCAACCCCTTCAAATGAAAATGTGTCTACTGCCTTATCAGAAACACCCCTAAATGTGAAAATCTGTAACTCCACTTTGTGTCCCCTCTTCAACTTCAAGTTTGGTAACTACGACATTAGCAACACAACGTTGTCTATCTACTTCATCAACACTACAGTGTTCTACCTCTACAAGTGCACATATACTCACCATCCCATCAACTCCACCATGTGCTCCCCGGACAAGTGCATTTGTGCACAGTTCTTCATCAACACCACCTTCACATTCCTCCTCGAGGCCAAAGCGATTATGTACCACTTTATCTGCAATACCTTCAACACATACACCCTCTACATGTACGCGCTCCATTTCTACATCATCAACATCACCTTTGTCTTGTGATATATCTACATAAACTCTTTTTAATTAAAATTTAGTTATCGTAATTAAAATTTCGTTCCTATTATGAAAATCATGTTTTTGGGGTTAGTTATCATTACTAAATTTTTTTAGTTAATGTAACTAAAAAAATTAGTTTGGTGTTTGGTGTTTATAACAAAATTATTTGGTTTTTAAAAAAATTGCTTAGTTATCACCTGCAAATAATTTGATTGATAAATTTTTAACTAAATTTTTGTTATTTTAATCAAAATTTCATTGCTATGATGAAATTTGTTTAGTTGTGACTAATGCAATTCTTTCAAATAAATAAGCATTTACGGTAATAAGATTGACACGATGATATCAAATATGTAATTAGTTCTCGAGATATCTGTGTAAAAAAATAAATATTTTTTATATATATATATATATATATATATATATATATATATATATATATATATATATATATATATATATATATATATATATATATATATATATATATATATATATATCTGAGTACGTTTTTTGTTATCCGTCCATTACTTTTATATAATAATTTGGCAATTTTTAAAATAATATGAACCGTGCAAGTAGAAAAGAAGCCCCGTAGTCCGCATTAGGCTTTCTTCGTGTTTCTACATTAGTTAAAATTTAAACGCGTTGGTGTTTTGTTGTGTCCCTGTTAATTCCAATATTTAACAAATCATTTAACAATTTATTTAATTAATTTATTTTCAACCATGAAAGATTTTGAGAAGTTCAAATTGCTTAGAAATAATAGAAGCGGATGGGTTATAATAGTATCATTGGCTATACTTTCTGCACCTATTTTGACTACCCTTTCTTTTAGGTTTGGTAATAAAGGTGCCTCTGTTTTGAAATTTCGAATGGTGTTTATATTTTGCAGAGATAAATTTAATAATTTAGGTATTAGATTTTACGACTTTTTACTTCAATCTTTCGCTGTGAACAGATGTACTTTCTTAAGCTGTAATGTGCATCTAATCCAGGAGGCTGGAGGTTTTGGCTTGCTGCAAATTGGTGTAGTTTATTACTGAAAGAGATGACTGGAACCAGAGTTTTTTGAAATGGCGACATCTGGTTGGACCGTATACTGCTACATTACTAAATTTTATATTTTCATTAGTTTTCTTAGTGAGTTATTCTCATTGGCTAGTGTAAACTATAAAATCAGAATAGTATGATAATTACATTTATGCACTGAGTAAAATATGATTATTAAATTTTACAACATAGCTGGTTTTTGGGGATAAATGTACACTCCCAAAAAGAAAACAGGTAAGGTAATCTGGGTCAGCCTCCTAAAAGCAACATGCGTAACAAAAAAACCATATAACATTGGGAAAATAAATAATATTTTATTCATATAGGAGGCAATTTTATCCACGAAAATTAAAAAAAAAAATATTAACTTTAAAAAAATTAATTATTTAAAAATGTTGGAAAAATCTATATATTGTGTCTGTTTTGCAGAAGGATGAAGGAAGCTCCCAGGCTTCGGAGAGATGTCAAGTTACTGCAAATGTCCAATTTTTAACTAAAGATATCCCAAAGGTAAACCACAAAGATGGACAGAGTCGAGGTTTCTCATTTTCAAGGGAGTGGGAGTTACTGCGTCACCTTTGTCACTCATTAGAATAAACCCACTAAAAAAAAAAATAGAAAAAAAAACATATGCTCCAAGACAAAATAAAAAAAAACTATTTGTTAGCTCTTGCTCTTGTACTACTGCAGAAATGGAAGGTTAATAGGGCGTACGCTGCCAGATCTAAGATTATACTAATATTTGAGGTGTTATTAAATAATATTAGAATAAAAATAAATTTTTAAAGAAGGAAAAATGAAATTGCTTGCTGAGATCAAAAATGTTATTTATTTACCATAGTAGCTATTATAGTTTTTAGTTACAGCATGTTCTTTAGGAGAACTGACAATCAGTCATAGGTATATTTTTAAATAACATTTAAACTTGTTTTAAATAGTGTTTTAGTGTTAAATCTCATTTAAGTAGTGCTGCTTGATGAATAGATAACATGTTCCCCACAAAAAAAAAAAAAAATTATTTTAGATATTACAAAAATTTAATAAGCTATTATACAATACAACTATATTATGTTTTTATTAATAAATACGAGTAGTTACATTTTATTCAAGTTTCCCTTTGATATATGCTACGTACATTTTTAGATATTTGCAATAAATGAGAATGAAAAATTATTTTAAATTTACTGCAAATGAATGTCTTTAAATGGTATTGACTGAAAATAACTATTTCTTATTAAATTTAATAAATAAAATCTTTTAATCATTTTATTTTCTTTGGTTATAAATTTGCTGCTATATATTTTGAATTTTCATTATTTTATATGAGTATGCAATAAATTATAAAACTAATTTGTAACAATGGATTGAAGTCAGTCAGTAAATGCATCACAGAGCAACTCAGAAGATTAGTAGTAAAAGTAGGAAATAAAACAGAACCCAGAGGAACACCACAATGTCAGGAAAGGAAGAAGTCACCCCATTACCAACTTAGCCAATATAGGCGGTTTTGAAAGAAGACATTCAGATAAGTAAGCAAGAGAAGGAGGAAACCAAAGGAGGGCCTGGAGAACAGTTATGCATGTCATGCCCAGTCATCTTTTGGATATATCAAAGCCTACACAAGATTTACCAAAGTCCCTTAGGGCAGAAGCCTGCTAATCTGTGACATAGGAAAGTAGACCTCTACCAACGAAAGCCAAACTGATGATGAGAAAGAAGGGAATGAGATTTCAGATGATCCAAGAAATGAGGGTTGAGAAGGGGTTCAAAGATCTTAGATTAGACAAAATACAAGTGAAAGCTATAGGGCAATAGTTAGAAGGATCAGAGTGGCTACCTTTCCTTGGGATAGATTGCACATATGCGCACTTCCAACACTGAGGAAAAGTGTTAGTGTTGAGGGATAGAAAGTATAGCTGAACAATATTTCATATCTATCTATATTTATTTTTCTTTTCATAATTTAAAATTCTAAAAATTATTATTATTATTATTATTATTATTATTTTGGTACACCATATTTATTGTATGTAAAAAAAAAAGAGAAAAATAATTGGTTCATGTGTATTTCATGGGCTGTTCTTCTCTGAGTCATAAAATTTTAGATTAAATATTTACATTGTTGTTTAAATTTTTTATATTTAGGGTAAAAAAAAAAATGTATAAATCTCAAATTATTTTAGTAAAGGTGAAGCATTTTAATTTTAAATTTACTTTCCTTTTATAATATATATATATATAATAATAATATATCTTTCACACACTATGTGCATATAAACATACTATATACTGTATATATATATATATATATATATATATATATATTCTATATATATTATATATATCATCTCTCCACATTTATATCTTACACTATATATATATATATATATATATATATATATATATATATATATATATATATATATATATATATATATATATATAGTACTCCATTATAACTTTATAAAAAAATTTAATTTATGTTGTTTGCCATACTACAGATTTACCTGAAACTAAGTACTGCTATAAGATCTCAGTCATGAATGTTCATATATACGGTCCTGTTGAGATACTCGGCTGAATTATTAAGAATCAGAAGAAATAAAATCACTCAAGATACTCTCTCCAGAACTCCTCAAACTTCTAAACACAACTTCCCGGCAAGGGAGGTAAATTTATGGAAAGTCTGCGACTCGAATCTCTGGTGGTGCACAAGGAGTGGAGCAGGGAGATAGGCGCGTGGAAAGTCTGTGATTATTAATTCGCCTACGAGAAGAAGAGTATCTCAAAGCAGAAGGGCTCTTTATTACAACTTGCTTTCATTGAATAAATCGTCTTCTATTTTTGAATTTTAAATCCCAAAGTAACCTTGAGTTACTTTATTTAAAAAAAGATAATTGATAGGAAACTTTTGTTTCCATTTTTAAAAAGATAACGTATTGCAAACTTTGTTTGCGCTTACTAAAGAGATAAGTACCTCAGGACTTTGTGTCCTATTTCATAAAAAGATAAGTGTGAAACCTAGTGTTTCATATTACTAAAGAGATAATTAAATTGCAGTGGCCTATCGTTGCTGACGTAGTTGTGAACTACAAAACTTTTAAACTCATCATATACTTATATAGGGGGACTAAAGAAGAGACCACCTACATCACTCCAAGTCCTTCCCTATATATATATATATATATATATATATAAAGTATATAAATATAAATTTGTATATATATAACATATATATATATATATATATATATATATACTTCTTCATATATATATATATATAACTATATATATCAGGCTTGGAGTTCAAAACTGCCTTTCATCAAGACAAATTACTCTAAATTGTTCGAAGCACAAGTAAATTACCTTACATGGTATCAAGTATAAAAGTACTTTAATAAACTTCACATATATATATATATATATATATATATATATATATATATATATATATATATATATATATATATATATATATATATATATATATATATATATATATATATATATATATTTTTATAACAATTTTATTCCTGTATTAAACCTTACTATGTTGTTTGACTATCCGGTATCCGGCCGGATAACCGGATAATTACTTCCCTAGTAGGTTCTTCCTCGTTTAGGGAAATATTCCAAATCATTTGAAGAAAATTATATATATATATATATATATATATATATATATATATATATATATATATATATATATATATATATATATATATATATATATATATGTTATATATATATATATATATATATATATATTTACTATGTTGGGTACCAATGTTATATTATTTTATTTATCATTTATGTTGACTGTACAATACATTTTATCTGAAATTTGGTGGTGACACGTTTCATAAATTATTGTAAAAATATGGTAACCGTATCTTCTGTATAATATAAAAATATTAAAATAGATGGTAAAAAATATATTTATAATGGAAATAAGCTACCAAGACACATGTTAATGCAATTTTTACCACCACAATTTATTCTCACGTTTAAGTATTGTAATTACTAAATAGTGAGCTATTTACTATATACTAACAGTTTGGCATTTGTATTATTTACCTTTATATATGCAGCACGTTTTGAAATTTATAATAAAAAAAAACACTGGAATTTATTCTCACAATGTTACCCGCCTTCAGTGATAAAATATAAATCAGAGCAAATGTCAGGGCACAAAACTTGATAAAATGCAATGTTGGAAATAAATATACGTCTTCTATTAAGAAAAAAGTGATGCTACGAATAAATGGTCAATATCGATTATAACTTTATAGGACAATCGAGAACTAAATATTATCGATTTTGAGAATCAGTCGATTAATAATAACACTCAATATCATTTATAATGTTGATAAATTTTACATCAGAATTAAAACAAACCTGTTAAAACATGATCTTTTGCCAAAAAAAAAAAAAAAAAAGAACGATTTTTCGGTGTTGCTGTCCGACATACAAAGATGGCCAACGTGTAAAAATTTGTGGACTATAAATTTTGCCATTCCACTGAAACCACAATTTTTTTTGGTAGTCCTCTAATTGCAGAATATTATAGGCATTCAACTAACTGCAATTCAACTTTTCAAATTATCGCAATTGCATTTCCTCAATTTATTTTGGTATTGCGGAACGCCCACCTCTGATATATATATATATATATATATATATATATATATATATATATATATATATATATATATATATATATATATATATATATATATATAAAATCAGTTTATATATCTTCATATATGTCTGGCTAAACTGTCCACGTGGGGCAATTCGGTCCAGTGGCTCAAAATAGCCTTTATAATGTAAAATATATCTTTAAAGATGTAAAAATAATGTATTTTTATGTCTTAGGTATTAATTTTTTATGAAACCTTTAATTTAAGCCCATTAATTTTGTGATTTTTTTTTCTTTTTCTGAGCACTATAAAATCGGGTAAATTTTAGGCTTATTGCTAAGAATCATACAGGTCAAAATAATTGTACTACATTATTGGTACCAAGATATAGTACTTAAAATAGTTCATAACCTTAATGCAATCGTTAGAGTCATTCAGGCAAGAGATAAATATGTTTTATTATAAAAATTGTAACATGGGGCAATTTGGTCCAGGTAGAAATTTGCGTGGGGCAATTCGGTCCACATTGAAATCTTCATTAAAAATTAAATTTTTAATACTCTTTTACAAAAGATGTCAGAAATATAATGTTTAAAATAATTTTACTTTACGGCAAAGATAGGTAGGTAAGTTTTCAACTTCATGGACCTTCCCTAAATTACTGTTAAAGATGGTTCACATACGCAAAGTAACACGGCAGGATACAAAGGGATACTCTGATGATGATGTTGCCAGACCCTTATGCAGTTTTGTTCTTGCATTGGACTACTACAAAAGCTGCATGCCTAAAGCGCTACGTGTTTGCATTACGTTTTGTCAAAGCATTTAGTTAGTTTATATCAATGGCAAATCGTAAAAAACGCTCTCACCACACGTAAAGGGAATTCCTTAATTCTGTATATCTAAAATGGGTGCAACCTTACAGAATTAATAACATTACAGTTCGTTTGTGTCAAACAGCGCAAAATCGTGAAAAAAAGCTCACAACGTAAAGAATTTCCTTAATTCTGTAATATAGAATACAAAGAATTAAGGAAATTCCTTCAAGACTGGTGTGTTACACGATTTTACGTTGCAAACTCTAGCATTTTATTACGTTTTCGAAACCAATTTCTTAAAATAATATTGTAATACCATTATGTTTAAAAGAGACCTAAAACGCTTGAGTTTGCGTTCATTTGTCAAACATCGCAAATAAAAAACGCTCACTAAACGTAAAGAATTTCCTTAATTCTGTATAATACCAGAATAAAAAATTAGCAACCTTAGAACAAGAAATTCCTTACGTTAGCGGCTCTTTTAAAGATTTTGCAGTTTAACAACGACATAAACTCGAACTATTACGTTTGAAAAATAATTTCTTAAAATAGTATATTGTAATACCATTATGTTTAAAAATGAAAACTGACTTATCATAATTTATTAAATAAAACACTTTAATGAGGATTCTTAGGGATGTGAAAATTGAAGTGGACCAATGCCCCACCCCCAAGAAATTATTGGGGCAATTCGATCACCGTCTGAAGCTTCTAACATTAATCTATATTATATATACAAAATACAATTATATAATTTTACTCACTAGTTAACATTCAACATATTGAACTTTGAAAAAAAAAAAAAAAAAAGTCAGCAGCCTTAGCATTTGAGTACCCCTGATTTTGGACCGAATTGCCCTCCCGTTTTATGGTATATATATATATATATATATATATATATATCTTACTCTTACTGTACCTATATATATATATATATATATACTATATATATATATACACAGGTGGGCCTCCAGATTAGCTGTCCCCTGTATGTAAAAAACTATGATAGCTACTTTACATTATAATACATTTTGAAATCAGCGGACATTGTAATGGAGAAAAAAATGAAGAAAAATAAAATAAAGTGCGATAAAAAAATTTAATAATAATAATAATAAATAGGTTTTCATGTACGATAATTCTCTGGATTTCTACCCAATTTAGTTTCAGTCATTGTCATAAATATTTTTTTTTCAATGTTAATGCGAACATACGCACACACCTACACACACACTTTATTTTTGTAGTAATTACTTTTCTAACTAACCTATATACAGTTTCATTTTTTAATTTACACTACCTTACGTATTTTAGTTTCTGCATAAGTATTGAAAGATATAAAGAAAAACGTTTATTTTTATGGGTATCATGTTAATTAAGCTGATAATAGATAATATTTTTAGGAGTTATTTATTAAATTAATAATTATTAAATTTTTTTTTGGTTCTTGCATATGTGGTGAATTCAAAAATGTATTCAGTTTTGTGAACTGTGGTTTTTAGATGGGAGCACTAATTAAGACAACATATATATATATATACATACTTCTATATATATATCATATATTTATATATTATATATATATATATATATATATATATATATATATATATAACGGTATATATATATATATATATGGGAAAGTTCTATATTTGAATCGGTGTTCGTTCAGCCAACCTGAGTGGCTGGCTTGACTGGCTTGGGTGATGGCTTTGTAAGCCATGAGACATGCCAGTCAAGCAGCCGCTCGGCTTGGCTAAACAAATGTATGAACGAACACGACGTGATATATATATATATATATTTACCATATATACTATATATATATATATATATATGTAATATATATATAGTAAATCGGTGTCTACCTGACCAGACTTATCCTAACCTTGACTTAAAAGCCGTAAAGTTCGACCTAACCGGGATGGATCGTGGTTGCAAAAAAGTCAACCTAACCTAGATGGATCGTGGTTGCAAAGAAAGTTCAACCTAACCTAGATGGATCGTGGTTGCAAAGAAAGTTCAACCTAACCTAGATGGATCGTGGTTGGAAAGAAACTTCAACCTAAACGAAATGGATCGTGGTTGCACAAAAGCTAACGTAACCTAGATAATACTTTTTTAAGTACAAAATTATAATATTTAAGTTTAATAAATAATCAAATAAATAAAGAATAATAAAAAAGAATTTAATTATATATATATATATATATATAATATACTATATATATTTATATATCTTATTATATATATATATACTATATATATATATATATATATATATATATATATATATATATATACTTTATCTTAGAAATATATATATATATAACGTTACGTACTTTCAAATCTTTGGACTCCTTCAAAGATAAAGAAGATTTACATGCAAAGTTAAATTTTGACCTTAACGCAATATTGTATAGAATACAATAACTTTTTCAATACTAACCTTGTGATGTGTATAAATGATAATAATTTATTTCCGTCACCATTGTATTCATTAAAACACAAAAGATAAATTAGTAGTAAATAATTCACAACTTATCATAACTCTCGACAACCAACATACGTTTCAAATGAAATATGACATATAAAATTTTTCGTTCATCAGCCAACCGGAAAGAAAGCCAGTCGGCTTATTTTGAAATTTAATAAAAGACTATGTCCCTGTAGACAATAAAACACTATATTCTCATAGACACATATACGAATGAACATAGTTTTTCTTCTAATTTTAATTATGTTCATCAGCAATCAATTCATTAATCCATATAACGGACATTTTTATTGTTAAATATTGCACAACTTTTCACAATCAACATATTTTTAAACTAAAAAATGATATAACAACTAAACCCTAATATAACAAATAGAAAATTATCTTTACTCAGCCAACATCACAAGGCAGCCGGCTGACTCTGTTCCCTGTCTTGAACTTTGGAATTTGAAAAAAATAGGAACTGATAATTCAAATATAGAAAAACACCATATATATATATATATATATATATATATATATATATCTTTTCTATATATATATATATATATCTACATATATATATATATATATATCACATTATAAGCGTCAGGCGGGGTGACGTGGGCCTTTAGGAACAACTGTTCCACTACAATACTTTTAAATTTTTTTCCTGAAAATCCAATTACTATAGTGAGATATAAGCACACAAAAAATGCAAACATCTATTATCAATCTGGTTTTTATACGTTTAAATAAGCTCATTTAGACTCACCTTGAAGGGTGAATCGGACCCTGATATAACTCGGACCATCTGTTTAAATTCTTCTTTTATGTATAATTTCAATTTTATATTTTAATTTTTACTTAATATAGTAATTGTTTATTATATTTTTATTGATAAGTAATTAAAATTTCAATAATGATAAATCCGGTAAGAAGAAATTTACATTATTTCTGCGGCATTGCGACAAGGACAACCGTTTTTCCGAATTCATATTTTCCCATTTCACATGACAGAAGATCGGATCAACCATGAAACAAGTAACTGTTTATTATATTTAAATTAACTATATAAATAAGTATCAAATAATATGAAGCACACAAAATGGCCAAAAATGGTGGCTAATTCACCCACCATCAATTTTGCTGAGGTGAATCGAATAAGATGCATAACGTTTAACCACTATGCACTGTTTGGAACAAAAATTTACTTTACCAGTTTAAAGCTAACATACTCTTGCACACCAAAAAAATAATTAAATCTATTCACAATTTTTCATTTATAACAAGACAAAAAACTATACATGTTTTGAAAATTGTAATTCAACTCAGGACATTTCTTCAAGATCATTTATTTTTTTTTTAAGAAATATAAAAAAACTCTCAAGAATTAAAAATAGATCCAAATAAAGCTTGTAGTACTACCTCGTGGCTATTTAATGAGCAGAAGCGATTACTTTGAATACTTATTCAGTCCTCCGCCCGATGCTATATGTGGACTTGCCAGATATCGGTATCACGGCTAATTCACTATCCGGCCCATCCCTAATATATATATATATATATATATAAATATATATATATATTTATATTATATATATATATATATATATATATATATAATATATATTTATATATTTTAGCTAACAAAATATTTGTCTTATACAGATACAGATACACAGATATAATAATATATAATATATATATATATATATATATATATATATATATATAACATATATGTATGCAATCATAAAACTATATATATACAGTATATATATATATATATATATATATATATATATATATATATATATATATATATATATATATATATATATATATATACCGTAAAATGGGGACAAATGGGTCAATTTTTGACTTTTTTTGGTATAAAAGTAGGTGAAAAAAAATAATGGCTTATAGAAATGTTTTATTTACCATTCACGAATTTAATTTTATCTTTTTTAAACGTAAAAAAATGTTTAAAATAAAATATATCTTTCTAAAACTATTTTTAAATTTTTTTTAAAAAAAGGCAAAATCAAAATGTTGGATTGGGGGCAAGTGGGTCACTCATGGGGACAAACAGGTCACTCATTAAATTTATCACTTATCTTACTTACTTCTTCTTTTTCCTTCCTCCTTTCTTCTTCTTCTTCTTCTCCCTCCTCTTCCTCCTCCTCCTGTTCCTCCTCCTCCTCCTCCTTCTTCTTCTTCTTCCTCCTTGTCTTGCACTCTGTGCTTTTCTTTTTTTCCAGCTGAGTCCCCATCAAGGGGGTCCTCAAACTCATTTTTTGGGTTCTGAAACCCTCAAAATCGGAATTTATGTCCTTTGAAACATATAAACACACATCAATTGACTCAATATGCAGCTGGAGCCAGAATTCCAGTCTGGCTCCGCCATCACAAACTCCGGCTCCGGCACAAACTCATTACTCTATTTCATTTATTCTCTTCTATTCACTCACCAAATTTCAACCTTCTAAGTCCTTTTCCTGGTTTTGGGGGCTCAGATCCCCTCCCCTTCTAGGACGTGGCGGCGGGAAACCTTGGGCCCAGGCAGGCGGCACCTTCAACAACCACGGTAACCAGTTTGAAGAGAATAGCTTAACTAGAAAACCGTTAAAAACCAAAAATATATGAGAACCGCAGCACCAGTGCAAAAGGACCTAAGGAATGCTCCGATCCACTCAGTAATACCAGGAATCAACTCTGCATACCTCAAAACATAGGGGTAGACACCAAGTTCAACTCTCTAGCTCGAAAAATAACAAAGTTGAATACTTGCACTAGAAAAAGGGGGGTAGGGGTACTAACTCATAGAAGGAAGCATCCTAGCACCTTCTAATACACACTCCTAGCATAGGGGTAGACACTAATATTGGGTGTATTCTATGACGTAGGATATACCATGCTGGAAGTGCTAGAAAAGGGGGGGGCGGGGTACTAACTCATAGAAGGAAGCATCCCAGCACCTTCTAATATACACCAATCGACTCCCCATACCTTATAACATAGGGGTAGACACTAATAGTGGGTGTATTCTATAATGTAGGACATGTCGTTCCAATTGTAAGTTAGAAAAAGTGAGTGACCCACTTGACCCCAAGGTAAAAATTAATATTTTGCCGTAAAACTAAGCAATGAATTTTAAATATATTTTAGTATAGCTTACCTTAGGGATGTTATAAATGAATGTTCCCTCCTAAATATTCATAAGTCTTTAGGTTTTTGGTGCACAACGTTTAACTTTTTTTCATGAAAATTGAACCGAAATTTTTAAGTAATTTTCTGAAACAAAAAACCTATTTTTTGAGTTATAGGATAAGTTTTTGCACTAATTTGCACCTAAAACTACATTGTATGTTATAATAGCATAATATTGGTATTAAAAAAATTAAATAATTTATTAAATAAACCAAAAAAACATTGATTTAAAAAAAGAGTGCATTTTGACCCATTTGTCCCCATGTGACCCAATTGTCCCCATTTTACGGTATATATATATATATATATATATATATATATATATATATATATATATATATATATATGTTATATATATATATATATATAAATATATATACAAATAAACATATATATCTTCTATATATATATATATATATATATATATATATATATATTACCCTATATAATATATATATATATATATAAAAAATCTGGATACGAATAATAGCAATATGGTAACTGTAATAGTGAGGAGATAAATAAAGCTAGTGTTGTTACAGTTCAAATAATGATGATATGCAATAAAAATAACAGCATTTCGAGTATCAAATGTTTCTACACAAATAAAAATATTTAAAAAAGCTCTATGAAAACAACTTTTTATTTTTTTCTCGTTCGCGTAGGGATGAGGGAAACTCAATGATATTATTAGGTTATAGATATATTAATATCTACTTTTTATCAGATTATTGATACATTGATATCAATATTTTTTAATATTTTTAATTTTAATAATGAAATCTATTTATTACCTTCTTGTGTATAAAATTTAAAGATACATTCATTTGTACTTTTGTATCAAATTTTAAAATTATTTTTATTCATTTATTTCAAATATTTAAAGTATATCAGTGAAAATCTTGAATAAAATGCAACTAGGCTCACTAATAATGAAACAAAATATAGTTGTTATTTTGCATATTAGTAATTTTTGAAAAAAAATATCTCTCAAATTGTTGAAAATAACAGCTAAATTTAAAAAAAAAAAAAAAATCACTTGCAGCTGGAGCTTTTTTTTTTTTTTTTTTGTTAAAGTGGGATGCAATGCCAACCTGATATATACAGTATATTAATTGAAATTAATAAATTTATACAATTATTTACAAAAAATAAGTTACTGTACTTCACTTTAGAAAAGAACTTATTTCTTTCCATGCTATTCCAAACTTTTTTACTTATTAAATAAATACACAAGAAAATGGTCCACGAAATACACATGTACTACAAAGTTTTATTATATTTTTATTTTACTTTTCAATAACAGAGAACTCAGATCAGGAATAATTTTTGGACTCAGTACACCACTAGTGGAAGTGCTGAAGATTTTAATCTAGCAGCTCTTATGCTCATAATATTCATTAAAGGGCATTTAATTTATCTGTAATTGTTGCCTATTTTTCTCCTTTGTTTGGATATTTTAAGTATCATTTTGCTTTTCTTTATCAAAATAGAATTTTTTTTACTCTAAGGTAATATTTATTTTTTCTATTTTAGTTGTCAGTAATTCAAGTAGCATCTCTGCAGAATTTAAAACTGGAAGTAACAGCTCTCCCGATTCTCCAAATAACCCAAAGAAAAAAAGGAGAACCTCTAATACTCCAGCTGCTGCTCAAGGTCCCCCCTCAACTCCTCCAAGTAATGATTTAGTACCTCCGCCACTTTCAGGTATTTTTGCTTTTGTCATAACTCAGTTTTTTTGCAGTAAAAAAAATTAATAGAGTTGTAACTTTTGTTAATGAATCTAAAAGTTTTAAATATTTTTATTCACTTTTTATGGAGGTGAATATTACATTTCACCCACACTCAAACCTTAAACTATAAAAGGTGCCTGAACATTGTCAATCCTTAACCCACATCTAACTATTCTCTCAACAAGTTTCAAGTGCTTGTCTATTAATCTTATTCAGGGTTGGCAATGGTATTCTAACCAGGTATGGTAATGCATTGTTAAAAGTGCCTGGAGAAAAACTTGTAAAACCTGGTAAATTTTCAAAGCTATTAATAATAATTTTTTTTTTTCAGTCAATCACTGGTTATTATATATATATATATATTATGATAGTTTTGCTTATATATACTTATATATATTAATATATATTATATATATTTATTATATATATATAATATTATAGTGTGAAGACGGATAGAATATATATATATATTATATTATAATAGTATGTAATATTATATATATATATATATATAGTATAGTATATATATATATATATATTATAGTATATATAATATATTATAATATAATATATATATATATATATATTATATATATTATATATATGGTTTATCTATATATATTTATATTACTATAATATAATTATTAATTAGATTATTTTGTATCTTAATTAAGATATTTTATATATTATAAAAAATATATATATATATAATACTAATTAATATATTTAATATAATATATAATAATATATATATATAATATATAACCTAATACTATATATTAGGGACTTGTACCGTATACCAGAAAATGAGCCTACTAGATACCGATTACTCTATTTTTTTAGTGCCGATAACTGATTTGCTTTAATTCAAATATTAAATCACAGTAATAGATAGAACTCATTTGTGCACTCGCTAGCGCAAACTCAGAGATTGCAATTCCCTTGTACACTTAATAACTTAGTTCATTTCATTATTTCAATATCTTGATCATTATCAAAGGTCTAATTTATTTTTATTAAATTATAATTATAATACCTTTAAGGTATAATAATTGCAAATATAATTTTATTAACTCACTTTTTTTATGTTCGGTGTTTAATTATGAAAACTCATAATACCGAGTTCTGCCATTTTCAAGTAAGTATTACAAAGTTTAGCTACTGCTTTTATGTTTTAATGATGATACAATTTACAAGAAGTTCTTAACTAGCTACAATATAAAGAATAAAAATTAATTGAGGAATTCCTCAATTAATCAGCAAAAAGTTAAAATAAAAAACTCTATTACTCAAACATGACATAATAAAAATACTCCTTTAAGATAGATATCATTCAATACTCAAATTTCAAAAAATTCAACAAAATTGTGATAAATTGTTTTAGTGTAACTGTGATGTTTATGCGAGAGTACTGTTCCTTCTCTTTGCGTAAGGATTGGTGTTTACATTCCTACCTAATCTACACTTATAAAATACGCTCTCGTCTCAACTGATGAAGGAGTGCTGATGAATTATTGCTTTTGCAAGAATGACAAACCTTGGGCCATTTTTCAGATGACCGCTATGAAAGATTCTCTTTTTGTAGGGCAGCATCTCTTGTTTTCCGTAACCCATCTCCTCTTTTCACACGACTGTAAATTTGAATATATCTTATGCTCTTGATGATGTTCTTTCAGCTTTTTACGTTGAGGCTTCCCTGGTCGGATTCCTTTTAAGGTGACAAAATGAACGATGTCATTGCATTTCGGCCATGACTTACAAAGTACTTAATATCAAATCCTCATCTTCAGTAGGTTTATTTGGTGAAAAGCCACCATCGTCACTATCAGTGCTGTAGCCAGGGGTTGCAGAAAGGCGGCTTGCACTATGTGTCTTTTTTTTTTCTTTTTTTTTGTTTTTTTTTTTTTCTTTTTTTTTTTTTTTGTCAAGCGAGCAAGCTCCTCAGGTATGCTTTTATAATGCATTCTAGAAGTGGTTCACCGTCGGATGGTGCACATTTCCTTGTGGGGTTTCGCTAGTTTAAGGAGTTTCCTTATTAGAACTTTTATTTATATTTTTTTACAGTTGTCACGACCGCTCGACGGCAGAACCCGTATTCAAGGAGTGGGATTGTGGGTTGAACGCACTCAATAATCATCTTACGCAATAGCACAGACGCAGGCTTTAAAGTAGGGAAGATTAAAAGGAAGAAACAAGATGATGGAAAGAGAATTCCACAGCACAGAATGGTGGCGGAAAGAAGAACGCAGTGCAGCGAACCAGTTGGTTACTAAACACTCAAACCAAAAACCAGTGCCGAACAGAAGCCCCTTGTGCTACGAGGCATCAATAAGTAAACAGGGGTGTGTACGCAAAAGTGGAATAGTTCCCTCGAAGCACTTGCCCTACATAAAAGTACTATAGAAAGGATAAAGCGACCACATCGGCCACAAATCTAAAGGTCAAGGTGAACTAGAAGTACAGGACAGTTTATAAGTCTTTTGGCCTTTGAACCTCGGACCCTATCCAAACCGGATGAAAGCAGAGCCCCGCCCCTACAAAGATTTGACAGTAAGTATTCCAATTACAAGGCGCGGGATGAGAGCCCTATGATAACTTTCAGCGCGTACAACATACTTTCGCTCCATACAGCATACTTTCAGCGCATACAACTACTTTCAGTTCATGTTTTCAAAAATTTTTTTTGTTTTTGTTAAGTACCAAGGATGCTTTATATTGTCTACAGGGAGAGACTGAAAGAGACTCGAAAGAGATAGAAAAGGTTAAGGTGTCTATTAGAGAGCAGAGATTTGTAGAGGTTGGGTTTTTCAAAGAATTAATTTTCACAAGCTTGAGACGACCCAAACCCTGAAATTCTATCCAGATCAGCAGAGAATCGGAAAAGATCTACAAGACGAGAGCAATTTCTAGAAGTAGATAAGAGGGAGCGATTTCGAAATGAGAAGAAAGTAATGAAGGGTCAAAGTCATCATGCAGCATAGGAGTAATGATGATTAGGTGATGGGATGACATAGATCATCAATGATAAAAAGTAGTAGTAGGTAAAAACAACATACCCTCAGCCCACCACGATTGACAGAATAAAGAAGAAGTCGCCGCATCAACAACAGCTGACATTGAGTGATTTGAAGAAAGTGCTTAGACTGTAAGCAATGAGAGAAAAGTAACCCAAAGGAGGAAGCTTCGGAGAGCAGTGATGAGTGCTAGTAATGAGGCATAGAAAAATATGTGACGAGGGAGGTGGGATCAGCACGGAATTCACCACTTCCTCAAAATCGAGAGGATGCCCATCTGGGCCACCGCACTTCTAACATTCATACGATTTCAGGAGCTCATGTCACCGATTCAAATGACAATGTACAGGTTTAAAGGCATAGGACACTCTGAGAGTGAGAAGGAGGAGGGAAAGACAGGAATACCAGAATCGTTCCAGGGTTGAATTAGAGAAAATTAGGAGGCCAACGAGATGATTGGCCTTTTCACGTTTGTAGTTTAGCAACAGAAAAATGTGTGGATTTATATAAGTAGGAGGAAAGGATGATTTACAGTAGTTGTTAGAGATGTTTTTGGCGGTTGGAGGGCCATAGAGATTTGTCAGTAGGAGAACCAAGGAGGTCAGCGCATTTTCGTCCTTAATTGAGAGTCCGCTGTATGTCGTCAAAGAGATATCCGAGCAACGTATTTCTTAAGCTGAATGAAAATTGGCAAGAGTGATTGGAGAACGAGAAATTTTTCCACACCGATAAGTATTGTCTCTAGCCTATGGCCAGAGAATAAGCACGATTCGAACCATGCGATCTTTGAGGAGAAAAGTATTAGTCATAGGAGGAATGATACCTGCTCATCCCTATAACAATTTACAGTTCCCCTTTACGGCAGAATAAGCGTCTTAGAATCAAAGCATTCATCTTTACTTATATTTAGCGTAGAATCAACGCAATGCCCCCAATCGGCCAATCAAAGTGCCAGAAAAACCGCATAGGGCAGGATATGGGATGTTGGAGAGAAAGTATAAAATTAAGTGTATAATTATAAACGTTGTGGTCAGATTTACTATGATGGGACGAAGGTGTATTCTAGTAGAGTAGAAGTTTACTAGTGGTGAAACATAGGTCAAGTGTGTTTAAGAATCGGTGGGACGATCCGGAAGGTGTGTAGGTTATTTCATCAGTTACTTCCAGATCGTTGAGAATACTGAATGATTCGGCTTCCTTCTTAATGTTATAATCAGTCTCGAGAAAGGAAAGCCCAAACAATTCAGTTTTTGAGTACATTGGACTCCCTAAATTTAGAGGACCTCTCGATAGTAATGAGAAGATATAACAGTCTCGTGAGAAGTAGTAAGGTAATCAAAAAAAGGCACCCTTGAAAATCTGTTCATGTTGGACCGAACAGTAGAGAAGCATAATAATATTTGTCAGTAGAAGGAAGAAAGATTTAGAGCCACAGAACAAAGTTAGAAGAATTGAGATTCTCGAGACGTGTTATGAATGTTAATGTTTACAAAGGCACATACTCCACCCTTCTAACGGAAATTATAAATAAGTTAATAGTTGAGATATATTTAAACGAGTGGTTTGAATGATAATTCTTTAAGCCATCTTGTCTTCAGACCAAGAAGCATAAAATTAGTCTAGAGTTAGAGAGGCTGTTTCGATGGATTGTCAGCAGTAGAGTGCAATGCTATTTGAATGTTGTGTATAAAGTAAAGACGCCACATCTGTGGCAAAATCCTGCTATCATACACGCACACTCAATCAAAAAAACAAAAAAAAAACAAATAGAATAGATAAAACCTAAGGAGAAGATGCAGAAAATTATCGTGTATGTAAAACATAAGTTTTTAAAACGATTTACCCTATTCTCTCTCTCTCAGCAAATATATCTAATATTTCTATGGAGAATTAATCCAGGTAAGTTTAAAAACACTTCACACACTCACACGTCTCACGGGAACTATGCGTACTAAAAAAAAAAATAATATATTGATCAACTAAAAAAGTAGATATTCTGTATAATTAAATAATGGCTGTCCAAATAGGTAAATTTGCGCTAAAGACCAAGTTGGAAAAAACGCTAAAAATCTAAGTTAAAAATTAAATCGAGGAAAAAAAAACATAACATAGTACTAGCTATATATCGAAACTAGATTTATTTATTGAATCTAAAAGTTCCATAATTTTCACTCAAAAAGTAGAAGATCGTGCTAGTATCGGCCATTGTTAAACCGATACCGATGAAAATTAAAAAATGCCGAGCGATACTATCGGTACATCTCCAATTAGGCCTATATATAATTATATATTGATGGATGATTTTTTGTGTTTGTTTGGTGAATCTGAAGAGAGTTTGAGAGATTTGACAGTGTGTGTATAAGGAGGGGTTTGAAATTAAACGTAGATAGAGTAAGGTTATGGTTGTGAGTAGACAGCTCTTGATGTGAAGTTATGTTAGATGTGTGAGCAGCTGGAACAATGTGTCTGAGTTTAATACTTAGGATATTGTTGGGGATGAAAAGGCAACTGGATGATGCAGAGTACTGTATACAGTAGAAAGCTGTGCAGTAATGGCAGGAAGTGTGCTGGTGCAAACTTAAATTCGTGGGTGCGTATGTAAAAGGGGACTATAGTCTTGGAGTGTGCATTAGGGTCTTGCATGAGGTATGTTGTTACCTGTGTTATGTATAGTAGTAGAATGGTCTGGAGTTAGAGGTATAGTTGCATTGTGTTCAGATGGGACAATTCTTAGGGGCATTACGTTACGTGTTTGAGAAGAATGAGTAAAATAAGATCGCATGAACGTATTGGAGAGTTATTTGGTGTGGAATCAAATTAACTGAAGAATAAATAAAGTCTATTAAACTAATGCTTTGTTCTTGTGTTAAGGATGTGATAGTCAGTTGGTAAGGCGAATGTATAGTGTGAGTGTGTTGGATATTAACTGACTGAGAAACCCAATTCTCTTTGGTACCCCCCATAGGCAGGCTGGGAGACTGCAGAAAAGTTGCTTTCGATGTTCAGTAAAGAAATGTCTGTAAGGAGAAAAATGAGTTTGGAGAGGCTTAGAATAAAGGTGCATTAATGGATTGAAATGGCAAGAGATTTGTGAGTGACAGGTATGTTGTGGCCCACCCCTTGAACACGGTTTAGTATGAGACCCTACACTGACGATATGCCATTTTGAAGGTCCGTCGCTAGTTCCCGTGAAGCTCTTAGAGTGGATCTTTACTTGAACTGGGCGAGTTTTCATAAATAAGTATAAGAGGGGGCCTTAAGGCTGGGCTTTCTTTTTGACTATATGTTCATATTCTTCTACTACTTTTCTGTTTCTGTGCATGTTACGCACTTACCCCTATTTTTTTTGGAAAAAAGGTAATATCATATCTATATATATATTAATTAATATATAATATAATATATTAATAAATATATATATATATATTATATAGTATAATATTACTATCTATAATTTATATATATATATATATATGTCTTTCTTTTTTATCTTACTTTTTTTCCCAAGATTGGGAGTAAGTGCGTTACGGTCATCGGAAAAGAAAAGCAGTAGGAGAGTATGAAAAATGAAAAAGAAAGCCCAGCCCTTACCGCGGGCCTCCTCGTATAGCCATTAATTAGTGAAAAACTGTACAGATACGACAAAATCCTCTTTCTGCCGCGAACGGACCTCTGCTCACATATGGGTAAACAGTCAATTGTAGAAGGGTTCATCCTTTTGGCCTGAGCTGAAGTCAAGAACCATGCCTCCCAAGACACATAAACACCCGCCATTACCTCTCTCCTAGTGCCCATTTTCGTAAAGACATTCATCCTCATACATACCTATCATCACATGTTCTGACCACTACACACATAGTGGATTAGTCCTATCTTTCACGGTTCTTTTCATTCACCTTACGAAAAATCAATACAGCAACAACTTAAACGTCTGCTCGGTTTTTCCACCAGTGCACGAGATCGGGACTATTACCAAGGACTCACAACTCTCTTCATAACACACCTATTCGCTCTAATTCTTCACACTGCGCTCTTCAATCTCATTCGCAACTGCGGGAATTAAAGTGATGAGGTCCGGCTTGTGATTGGAACGGTATATTCTCCTGATAACACAATACGGATTCAGGCAACTGCGCCCGCTCTCCCAACACTCCCTCATCGACTGTACTGTCTCAAGTCAGCAGCTTCCCTCCTTTCCCACAAACATTTCGTAAAATCTTTTGTCTCCTTACTTCATTCAAACCCTCAGGCAACTGTATCTTCTCAACCATCTCATCATACACCCAATCTTTCCTCTCAATATATCACCAGCAAAAACACCACAATCTCTCTCTCTCAACCGCTCCCAGTCAACTCCCCCACAATCAGAAACCGAATACAAATACCGACCACATCACAACCCTTATTTGCTTTCACTCTTCTTTTTTCACATAAGGGCACCTTTTGCATAATACTCTAGGATTGTCCATTTCTAATATAACCATCAAATACATGTGCAACCCTTTTCACTCTATACTTCGCCTATAAAAAAAAAAAAACCCAAGTCCAATCTAAAAAAAAAAAATGTCGACATCCACCCCTACATTCGCATTCCAACCTACCTTTACACTTCCACACATCGCTTCAAAGACATATCTTCAGAGCAAACACTTCAACCAATTTCTCTTTCTATTCTTTCTCTTTTCTGAGCCTCATCCTCCTCTTTAACATCTGACATTTCATCCTCATTCACCTTTTTCTCTATCATCATACGATCAGGATGAATAATCATCCCATTCATCAAACTTAAAAACTTATACCCTAACAACAGATCATACTTCTCATTTTTACTATCAATCACAAAAAACTCACCTTTTTCCATACTTATACCTCCAATCTTAACACACTCCCTAAATTTTGTAACGACCGGTATTACCATATTACTAATCCCCTTAATATTCCCTTTTCCAGACTCTTTCTGATCCTCCTGTATATTCATCCTATCATACGCACTTTTATACACTACACTGACCATACACCCAGTATCAATCAAAGCTCTCACTCCAATACCTCCGCAATAAACCTTAATACTCATGCACTCATCTACCGGACTAGCCGAAAATACATCCACACTTACAATCCCTTCCCTAACAACATTCAGCCCCTTCCCGCCTAAGGGTCCACCAGCTGTAAACCCTACACTGGCTCATTTCCCGGACCAGTTCCCCTTACCTGATTATTCATACCCACTACTTCATTCACACTTACATTTCTAGTACCAACAACATTTCCATTACCCAAATTTCCACCACCACCAGCAACTACATTTTGATTCATTTGCATCATCCCAGGTTGTCTTACTCCCCAACACCTACCAGCCACGTGCCCTACCTTCCCACATAACGCACTGGTATTTCTAGGGAACCTGCACATCCTTGAAAAATGACCCTCAGTCCCGCAATTCCCGCATACAGTCTCTTACCCAATGATCTATCCCTCCACATCTCCTACATCCGGCCCTTTGAGGGTCTGTGCAATTCATAGCCATATGTCCCACTTGCCCACAACTAAAACACGCCCCATTTGCCCATCTACATTCTGAAATCAAATGTCCCATCTTACCACACCTAAAACACTTCACATCCATACCCCCTGCATTCTCTCTGTTCCAGGTCCTATTCATATTCTCTCTCACATTCCCTTGATTGTACCCAACATTCTCTCTCACGTTTGTATTACCAATTGGTGTTCTGCTTGCACTCATCGCGTTCGTACCTCCTGCATTCACCTCTCTTTCATTTTCACCCCCATAGAAATCTTCTAAAAACTTAACCATAACTTCATAAGGATTGGCCCTAAGAGCATCCCTATATGACTTATACTGAGGCACTGGTGAAGCCCTTACATTCATTCCCCTACCACTGTACACATCATGCCTCTCATACTCCTCTCTATCTCTTTCATTCTTCTCAAACTCACAATCTTCTACTATCTCTAACATATCCCTACACTGCAATCGTTCTCTACTCCACCTCATTTTCTCTTTACGTCTCGCATTTATAAACTCCGCCACTGGAGGAGGGATCGTCTCCAGGAATTTCTTCATCAACTTTTTTTTCATTTATCCCCTTATCCCCAAACTTCACTCGAGCCAATGTTTCCAACCTATGCGCATAATTATCCAATTGTTCATTCTTTCCTCTTCTAACTTTATCAAAGTCATTACCCGTCTAACTTTACCCCCCTTTGTACTCTTTCCGACTTGTTCCAACTTCTTTCTTTTACTACTTATACTTCGGCTCACCACACTCACGATCGCCTTGTAAAAATCAAACTATTTTCTTCCTTCAAAACTCACCAACTCTTTTACCCAACACCTTATTGCATCAAATTCTCCTTTACAGTAACTTCATACTCGGTTCTAAAAAATTCACAACAATCCTTAGTTACCATTACCATTATATTTATTATCTCGATGTCCCTAATATAAGGACACTCCTGCAACTTGAACATCAAACATGCTCGAGGTCTTCCGAGTTGTAATCCTTCATCATAATCTCATTCATTCCTCATTCGCGAACCTACTATATAAAGAATCTTATAACGCTTACTCTTTGCTATTCTCTACGTGGCTCTTCTTTCATATCTTCGTAGTTTTTCACTCTTAGCTGCCATATGATCCTTTCTTCTCTATTTTTCTTTCTTCTCTCTCTCCTTCTAATTTTTATAGTATTCACGTTACTAATATATCTTTATTCAATTTTCTCTTTATCCATATCTTTCTCATCGCACATCACCTTTCCTTACTAGTGTCTTTCCTTGCTTCCCAAAACGCTCTCTCCCTTGTGAATACAATCTACCATCTTTTCGGAGTAAAGCGTTAATCTTTCTTCGCGTTCACCTTTTCTTTCTACTTTTTCAGATCTCTTTTGTGCAAACTTCTTATTCGATATATCATCCTGGTATATCTGGTTTCTGTCTTCATTTCCATTTGTCTTGCTCTGTCCGTGAAATTCCTTCTTCCATCTCCTCTTCTGTCTATGATCGATTAGGTCCTATTCTCCTTTTTTTCTCTTACTCTTCTTGCTAGTGCCTCCTTCGTTTGCATTTCACTTTCCACTCTCCAGCATAGATATCAATTCCTGCTCGAGGGAATGTATCCTTCTTTCAACGTAGGTTAAAATTGTCTCTTTGTTCCCTTGGTCATACCGTTCCGCAGACCGCCCCGGTTTGTGCAGTGGTGCCAGAAATATCTCAATGATGCGTTATTGTAACTCCTGACAATTGGATACACGATACATACTGTCTTTAGCTGGGTCGTTATTGCGTTCCGGAAAACTGAACAGATAACATCATAAAAAAACCCTTGCTAGCAAATGAACACAATAAAACCAGACAAATAAGATGAAATCGCCTTAACTCAAAAAAATAAAGAAGATTTTTAGCTTAATACCAACGCCATACCACTCCATGGCTTTCTTCTTTCTCATCCCAAGCCTAGCTACTGTTACTGCAAGGTATGTTAAAGGTAAATAATTTCTTTAATTCTATATGATTAAAAAACCCAAACAACTTCAGTTCTTGTGATTATACCCTGACGACAGGTCCGAATCCGGAATAGAATAGGACTAAATGTCAAAAAAAGGAAATTTATCTCGTCAATATTGAGTATTCTTTACGTAGCAATACTGGCTTCCTGAATAATTATAAAAAAAATAAGATGCTACTAACCAAGTTTAGGATTGGGTTCGGAAGTTTATTTTTGTTTATATTTTACTCAATAGTCTTTTGCTATTTTATTATTTCACAGTTTGCTTTTCATTTATATTCTATTGTTCTATTTTTTCTTATTTATTTCAATTTTCTGTTTCACACTTTTTACATGAATTTTTCAAAAAATTTCCTATTTCCCGTTAATTTTCTTTTTCTTGTAACATAGCCAATTAGCTATCGGCTAATTTATACATGCACTCTACTATTACATATCCACTAAAACACCCAATTCAAATCTTTCTCTATTCTTCATCTTCTCGGGCTGCATTATTTATTTGATCAATCAATCTAAAGTTTTGTCTTTACAATAAATCCATATTTTTAACTTATTTCTTTCAAAATCTTTCATGCATAATTTTCCAAGGACTTTTACTTTCTTAATTATACTCTGTGTAATCATACTCTGTGCCTACTTATTCGGAATAACTCGTTGCGTCTCATCTCATTGATCTTCATGTCCATTGGGATTCTGCACGATTATTACTACCTCAGAATCAATTAGAAGATAAGAAAACATAGAAAAAATCCTACTATTACAACATATATATAATATAAACCAAAATTTAAATATATTGATATACTGGATGCTAATGAAAAAGAGTTTAGAAAATTCAATGTTATTTCATTTTTATCATTCATGTCCATATTCTAAAAAACTTTAAATCTAGCAGATATATATAAATGAATTCAAAATAAATTTAGCTACATTAATTCAAAAATAATAACAAAAATAAACAATATGAAATAAGGAACTTATTATCACCTAGAGTGTCTCCGCTTTTGTTATGTTTTGATCTGTCAATTAATTTCCCAATGCGGCATACCATCAGACCAGAAGATTAACTTGAAACAAATCTGAACATCACTATCATAAAGAAATAAAAAATACAATAAATAAGTAAATATATAGCTACAACCCATAATAGATAGTAAATAATAAATAGAATAATAATAATAATATATAATAAAAATAGATACTCACACTTTGCACCATGAAATCTTCACTTCTTCAACTGAACAACAGCCACAATATCACCTCAAAACTTCGAACGAAATGTACAAATCATTCAATAAAAAAATAAAGTAATAATAATAATAAATAAAGAAAAATAATATAATATAACAAAAGAAAATAATAATAATATAATAAATATATAAATATATTACCTCTCATACATAGAACGTAAAATCGTGGAGCGTCGTTATCATTTATTCCCGCTCACTTTCATTAACTAATAAGAAAAAGTAATGCAGTCTATTGTCACTTTCTTTTTAGCTAAAAAAATATACTAATAATGAATACGCATATTAAAAAATCACTCTGTTAGTTCCAATATTATATAATGGAATTATTCAATTTACTGGCAAACCAAATGAAAACTTTCACTGCAAATCCATTGTAAAAGTCTTCGTCTGATGTTGTATCCTGTCTACAAGCAGATTCGCCCGTAAAAAAATAATAACCCGGGAGTTAATTGGTTGAGACAATGACAAACACTCAACTTAAGAAACAAAAGCATAATATGAATTAGACAAAGAGTACACACAACACCAAATCTTTTTCAACTACTTTTTCCACGATAATACCCTCTCTCTGTTGAGATTTGGTCATAGCCAGAAGAGTAAGACTCTGCACTTATACTAATAATACGTATTCATCACTTCTAATTGCTACCTTTGCTCTCTAACTATTTGACTTCCATCACGTAAATCGTCATTCCATTATGTACGTATTCTCGTAGGGTTTTTCTCTAGGGACTATTTCTGATCACTAGCTCTCAGGTAGGTCCTGTGTTCTACGGCTCTCAGTATAGGGAAGCATGGAGCTTCAGACACATTCAAACCAATCCACTACGGTAGGCCAGCATCGCAGACTTGCTCGCAAAGAGTGACGGTTGTTATCCGCTCGACTAGCGTCCTCACATATCTAAACAGATTTTCATATCTTAGGTTTCTTATGTACGATCCTAGGACAGAATTTATTAGACATTTCGCTTTAAATAGTGCAATACCTGTAGATTTAAACCTTTTATTTAAAAAAAAAAATGCATATATGAATGTTTCTAATTTATAAATGATTGATAAATTTCTTAAGTTTTGTCCAGTATAAATAGCCTAAGTAGGCCTCTACTTGAAATACATGCAAATGTCTTTGGGGAGATTAAGGATATATTATAATATCTGTCTAAAATTATACACATAGGATAATGTAGTACCTAAAAGGGCAAGTTTCTATTTACTTGCAATGAATCTTGTAGTAAACTACAAGATATGGGGCCTACATTGCAAGTAAATAGAAACTTGATCTTAATGCGCGTTTGATCTTATAGGTACTGTAATATCCATGTGTATATCCTTAAACTTCCCCAAAGACATATATTTGGGTGTATTTCAAGTAGAGGCCTACTTATTTATGCTGAAGAAGAGAAATTATTCTTGTACTCCTAAAATTTTATATAAACACATTCTCCAAAAAGGTTAAATAAAACTATGAAGTGCAGGTTTGGCAAAAAACCCCACCCAGTTTTATTGGCCTTTTTTGGGTTTTTCAAAATCTATGTTTTGAAATCTATAAAAACTTTACTAATAAGGAATTTACCTAAACTGCTTTTATACACCATTTTTGATATATATATATATATATATATATATATACTTAATATTTATTAAGTATAATATATATATTTAGACACATATATACATATATATATATATATATATATATTATATATATATATATATATATATATATATATATATATATATATTATATATAATATATATATATATACTTATATATATATATATATATATATACTTATATATATATATATATATATATAGACAAAGTTACTTAATGGTCACACAGAACAAGAGGTCTGATCAAAAAAAAATTTCACAGGTAGCCTTTTAGACTTTAGCAAAGCTTTTGATAAGGTTCCCCACATAAGGCTGATGAAGTTGTTTCGGCCCTGTTATGTTATAAGACTCCGTCAGTTTTAATTTTTTTTTTTTCTTTTTAACATATTGCTAGTATATGATACTAACAATGAATTTCAGTGGTGATAAACATGATTCAAAGTTCGAAATATTTAAATAATTATTTTAATTAAATTTTTATCAATAAAATTTAAAAAAATGAATAATCAAAAAGTCGACACTTAGATATATATTATTGAAATCAGGTATGAAGCTTATTACAAAAATGTAAAAAGCAAAAAAAATAATTTTTTTTTTATTTTTATATAAATGAAATATCTCGAAAAGTACGACACTTACAGAAAAACCAATTACATATTTGGAATCAGCGTGTAAAGTTTATTACAAAAATGTAAAAAGAAAATAATAAAAAAAAAATTAGGGGGCTCGAGCCAACCGGGGGATGAGAGGGGGGCCATTTTCATATGAGAAGGGAGAGAAGGAACCCCATGAACCCAAATACCAGAGCGGGGGTTCCGGGGGGGGAAATAGTCCTACCCTGTCGTTCCCCCCGGAGACGAGGGATATTTATAGCGGTTACATATAGGGTATTCCCTAAGTATTAGAAAAAAAATAAAAAATTAAACTGACGAGGAGTAGATATGTACATAGGATATATATTATTATATGTTTTTATATTTTTTTTTAGGATCATAAACTAGAAATATATTAAAAAAAAAAAAAAAAATCAAACTGACGCGAGTCGTAAAACTAAGTCGTTGTTGGGCAATGCAGTATAGGTGAGTGGAACAATATAGAGAGGTTTTATAAAAGTGATTGTGGATAGAACAGAGTGATAGATAACTAAATGGAATAAGTCAATCATGGGTAAGTGAAGGGTGGTGTCGCACAGGGTTCAGTGCTGGGGGCCACTATTGTTCCTCATATAGCGTCGGGCGGGCCCGGCCCGCCTCTTTAGGAGGGTGATTCGGTCCACTCTAAATAAATAATAGAAAAAAAAATTTTCGCTCATTTATATGCCACGCGGTAGTACAAGTTTTATTTAGATCATCATTAATTCTAGAAAGTTTTTATAATTTTTATATATGATTAGAGTCAAAATTTCCTCAAATAGAACTTCACTTTTGAAAAATGTGAGTTTTTTTAACTTCGTTATACAATGAAAAATTGTGGATGAGATATTATATATTTATATATTTTCAGTGGATACACCGAGTATGTTAGATATATATAGAGAAGTCAATTTTTTGATCAAGCAGTATTAGGGCAAAAAACGGGGCCCGCTAACTTGGTCCGATTTCAACCCCGCCGGTAAAATTGATGGGGGGTGGCTCGGACCATTGTTTTCCGTATTTTACGTATTATTTATTGACATTTTTTTATTAGTATAATTAATTTTTAAATGAAAAAAAATTTACCCTATATTAAGTGTATTTTTATAAATGATTTTAAATAAAAAAAACACCCCCCGAAGTTCAAAAAAGTTGTCAAAAATTATTTAGGAGGAGGAGGGGAGAGAGAGAGAATGGACCACCTTATTTATATTCGTATTTTATATTATCATAATTGACATTTTTATTAATATATAGTTTTATTTGATAAATAAATATTTATATTAATAAAATATAAAATTGAAATTATACGTAAAAGACGAATTAAAACAGATGGTCCGAGTCA
Source organism: Trachelipus rathkii (assembly GCA_015478945.1). Classification (NCBI taxonomy): domain Eukaryota; kingdom Metazoa; phylum Arthropoda; class Malacostraca; order Isopoda; family Trachelipodidae; genus Trachelipus; species Trachelipus rathkii. The sequence continues at coordinate 49,627 of JABUQX010025925.1, forward strand.
CACACCCTCAATGGTGGTCCGCTTCACCTCTCCACGGTCAGGCTGACTCCGGCGGTTATTCAAACTTAAATAAACTTTTATTATTAGAATTACATTTTATTTTTTTGTGTGGCTTTATGCCCGAAAATGGTGGCGCATAATTAGCAAAAAAAAATTTCAAAAAGTGCATTGGGGGAGAGTCGGGAGACCAAAGTTATACCTAAAGTGTCCGCGTCACCCCGCCCTGACGCTATAAAATGAATTTAGACCGGCTTAATGCAAGGTTCTAAGTGTTGCAGATGGATATCAAAGTGACCATTCATTGTTAGGAAATATGAAAGATGTATAAGAAATGCTCTTGATCTTGATACAAATCCTTGGGGTGGGCATAAAAC
>JABUQX010025925.1:55000-79961 GCA_015478945.1 Trachelipus rathkii
ATTTCTACACACGCTTCAGCTTCACTATCATACATACTTTTGATTCCATTCACCAGCCTATCACCAACACTATATCACTAACACACACCTGCCATAGACCTTCCTATTAACCCTATCATACCACTGTTGTAAATCCATAAAACCTAATACAATTTATTCTCTCATTTTCTCCATCATTTGCTTCAATGTAAAGATTTGATCCACACATCCTCTACGTTCCTAAACGCACCTTTGAATGCCCTTTCACCTGAATCAGTCCTTCAGTCATCAAGGCACTTTCTCGACCAAAACACCGCAGCATATATCTTCCTTGGCCAATAAATAACCAATGTAATTCTATACTCTACAGTTCCATTTTTCTTATCTCACTTACCTTTATATAAGGGTACTATTACGCTCTCCTCCAATCCTCGAAACTGCACACCATAGCTTTATTACACAACTTCAAGATTCAATCAATCACCATCTTGCCTGTTCTTTCCGTTTTTGATCATTTTACCAGTAATTTCATCTATAATACCTGCAGATTTACCATTCTCAACTTTCTCACTCTACCCATTTCCTTCTCTTTGCTAATAACCTCATCCCAAAATACCTATTCCTTCTTGTACCATCAAACCCACACAGTCATTGTCACCTCATCATTACTGCCAAATTATACAGATTTTTAAAGTGTTCTTTCCACACCCACTAACATCCATCAGTTAAAAAACACCATCCCTATTCATTATTCTAAGCAGGTTCCCTTATACTTATTCTAACCTTTCGCGCTCCTTCCCAGAAGAGCTTCCTCATTTCCTTGTATGTCCCCATTCATCCTCCTTCCAAACTATATTCATATTTACTCTTTCTTTTTCTCTTACGTATGCATCTTTGAGTAGTATTCCTTTTTCCTCCTTATATAATTCCAAGCATCTTTCTTGTGAACATTCTCTTTTAGTACATTCAACCACTTTTTTTTTACTTTTCACCGCTTGCATCACCTCTCTTCATTCCACCACACACTGTTAACATTTTTACTTTCTACTTTAGGCACACCCACATACCTCTCTTGCACTTCATTTGCTTCCATATTTATTCAGTTTCAACTTGTTCACATTCAACTGATTTACTGGCGAGCGTTCTTACATACTTATCCTTGTTACCTTGTTCACTAAACTTCACTCTTAACTTTACCCACTTCCTTCCGTATCACCTTCCTCTCCATCCAAGTCTCCACTAACTTAAATTTCACATAGAACAACATAATGATCCTATAACTCCCATTCCTAAACCCCCTCACTGATTTAACATCCAATACATACTTTCAACATCTCCTTCTTCACCACAAAATCAATCTCATACTTTTCACTTGATACCATCTCTACCTACACCACTCTAGTATACTTATGATACCTTGTGTTTAAAGAAAGTATTACTACACACATACCTCTCTCCCCTCACAGAAATCAATCACTTTCCCACCATTCTCATTTCTTTTCCTGGACACCCCAAACCACCCTGTTATACCTATCTATTTTTTTATCATATATATATATATATATATATATATATAGTATATTAGCACAGTATAAAGATATATCTATACATGTATTCGTGAATACATCTGTGTATCCATATATTCATTTATATATATATATATATATATATATATATATATATATATGTATATATATACACTCATACATAATCTGTATCACTCGACCATGAGTAGGCCTAGAATTATTATAATTACTTTAAAATTAAAAACATGTTTAATATACATAAAAAGAGTAATTTAAAAAAAAAAAAAAACATTTTTTGTTTTAAAAAAATTAAAAACCTCTTTTTTTTACAACCTTTATATATATATATATATATATATATATATATATATATATATATATATATATATATATATATATATAAAAAGTATATTTATATATATCTATAAATATTTATACAAGAAAAGAAAAATGAAAAAAGTGAAAATATTGAAGGTGGTAGGGTAAGTACATATATTACATCATCACTATATATATATATATATATATAGCTATATATATATATATACTGTATATATAATTTGACTGTTATAAAAATATTTTACATTAGCAATTTGCAATTTGTGTAATTTTCTAAATTATTATTATTATTATTATTATTATTATTATTATTATTATTATTATTATTATTATTATTATTATTATTATTATTATTATTATTATTATTATTATTATTATTATTATTATTATTATTATTACTTATTATTATTATTATCTTTATTATTACAGGTATTTGAGACAAATATGTTGCTGCAAATGTTTAAATTAAATTAATTATATTGTATTAGCATCAGATTTTTAATTGTAGCTGTTTGCATTTTAAAGAAGCAGGAAGAAAGTTTTCTTATTTTGTGGTATAGTTTAACAGAAACAGAACCTGATCAACTGTAACCACCCATTAAATTTAACAGTAAAAAATAACAAACTATCAACAAACTATATAAAACAGGACAATGCAACAATATCAAACATCAAATGCAAAAGACTTCAATATAGAGGAAAAATGCCTATACAGCATTATTAATACCATTAAATCTACATAAGCAACCAAAAATCACAGATAAATTATCTAATAAAGCAAGAAAACTTGCTTCTCTACAAGATAGACCCATCCTTTCAGCATCACCATGTCGTACCACTAGTGTACTGAGTCTGACTGTTCATTGACGTTTATTGGTTACACAACTAATAGATTAACTGATAGGGCACACCATCACCCATTAAAATATATGATCATTTATTCACAGAGCTTTACAAGACAACGGTGCCTGATATATCTAAGTCATTTAAATTTTATACTCGTGTGAAGAGCAAAAACTAAAAATAGCTGAAGCTTATTACGTATGATGTCACAACATCAAGTTTAATGTACTCTCTCTTAAATTAAATATAATATGAAATGCTACTAAAAAGTTAAATAATTTATAATTCACTTAATTCTTGCTTAAAATAATTCATTCATTTGTTAGAATTGAAACTCTGAAGATGTTCGAGGTTTATGAACGAAACTGGTCAGGAACTAATAAATATAAATATACCTCAAACTTTCTTTGTAAATTATTTTCTAGAATAGTATTAATAAATTAAATGGAAATTAGAAGAAAATATTTCGTGAATTGGAAGATTATAATTATTATTATATTATTATTATTATTATTATTATTATTATTATTATTATTATTATTATTATTATTATTATATTATTATTATTATTATCATCTAGTTTATTAGGATTAACGGGGTGAGGTGCGTAGCATACACCAGAACAGAAAAGTAGTAGAAGAACATGACGCAGGTTGAAAAAAAAAAACCCTTCCCTTTAATGTCCCCTTTTTACCCTTAAGTGAGAACTTGTCGTGGTCAGAAAAATCCACCCTAGGCTTTGATGAGCCTGCAACGTACCCTCACTGTGTGGTGTCTCGTCAATGTGGGGTTCATCCCCTAGGCAAAGCCCACAACCATACCCCCTTACAAAACCCCACCATTCACCCATGCACCTTTCTGCCTCTGCACAAACTCATTCCTCTCATTCAGGCATTCCTGTTGACTAATCCACTTTTTTTCTCTTCAGTCTCCCAGTCAGTCGATTTCCAGTACACTCACCACTATACATCCGCTTAACCAACTAACTATTTTATTTCCTTTCCATACGACCAAACCATCTCAAATATTCGCTCGTTTAGTCTCTCATTTACCACTTTCTTCACACCACACAACTCCTTAATATATTCATTCCTCATTTTATCAACTCTTCTCACACCTAACACGCCTTTAAGATTGCCCATCTGAACACGTTGTACTTTAGATCTCTACCTCTTATTCCAGACCATAGTTTCACTACCATAAATTAACAAACAAAACAACCTAGTGCAAAACTCTAGGCCACTCCAGACTTAGTCCCTTTTATATATATAGGCATATATATATATATATATATATATATATATAAGTTAGAGCATATATATATATATATAGAAGATAGTATATATATAGTATATATGTTGTTATATATATATATATATATATATATATATATATATTATATATATATATATAATTATTATATTATTATTATTATTATTATTATTATTATTATTATATTATTATTATTATTATTATTATTATTATTATTATTATTATTATTATTATTATTATTAATAATAATAATATTACTACCACTGTCTGTTTGTAAGGAGATATCAATTAATCGGTATTGTTCAGATTATGACAAGCTCCTTCCTTTCTTGTTTTTATGTTGATTATTATTATAGGTAGAATGATTTACTTGATCATGTAATTTTTTTTAAAGCAAGTTTCTTTCTTAATTTCAGTGATTTTTATAATGGAACCGTTTTTGAAGTTGAAGATTCTCGAGTATCAGAGTTGGGAACTGCTAATAATAATTTCCCCAGATCCGATGATGATATTTGTGACCCTCTATTACTGAATAGTTTATCAGGTGTTTCAAATACAACTAAAGGAAGCGATGAAAACTCTTTTTCAGGTAATACATCGTCAGTCCAATTAAAATCCCACGAATGTACAAATTTGTTGTTTTTCAATTATGTTCACTGTCAGCAGTGTTGGCCTTCAAAGTTTTCAATGCTGAAAGCACCAATATGCCTGTAAAGTTATAACACCCTTACAAGCTATTACGGATTCGTTGTTTGTTTCGCACTTTGTTCCAATGTCTAATGTGGACATTTAAATACATTTTTCTTAAAATTACAAATTTCACATTCCAGGTTTTGGAATTCTACCGACGGTATGTATTTCTGTTAATTAAAAACATAGGGTTTAGGAGTGCATGTTTTTGAAGAGATTGAAATTTTTACAGTCTATTATTATTGTCTTTATTTCATATTAATATGTAGGTTCACTTTGTAAGGTAACCTAAGACTCACAAAAGGTTATAATGTATCTTAATTTAGGTTGATCAATTGGGCCTTGTTATTCCAGAAGAAATCCCATAAAATTGGAATGTTAGAGTAATGTTATGAGTGCAGTAAAAAGTCAAAAATAAGTTTTACAAAATGAAACCAACCTTCATATAAGTTATGATAGCAATTAAATTGTTTGAACCAACCATCATCTTTTCATTTTGTGTGTTTAGTAATTTGTTTTATCTACCTGGGGGCAAGAATTAAAACGACTGCGAACATGTTGGTGGCTCTGGTTAGTAATCAGTAGTGTGAAATCATTTTGGATAGTGAGCAATTGGAACAAGTATCTGAGTATCAATGTTTGTTATATACTCCTCTGTCCCAAAAGTAAGTTTACTGAATATCCCATGAACGACTGAGTAATGTAGCTCCTCCGTGACATATACGAGTGGGTAGCTAGTTACCTAGGCTACATATCCATACCAGTTTTAACCTGATTTATAAAGTCAGCCTTGCACTACATCTGTTTATGTATGGGAGTATGTTCTAACCTCGTTATGTTTTTGCACTACATCTTTTTGTGTAAGGGCTTGTTTTCTATCCTTGTTACGTTTTTGCGATGCAGGTAAATATTAAACGGCGGTACGCACCAAATTATGTGTGAAACGTAACAAGTCTGTCAATGAGACATTTGCTTCTTTAAACGAAGCTTATGGGTAAGCCACTCTGTCGAGAACTATGATTTTAAGTGGCACAAAGCTTTCAAAGAGGGCCGAGAAAATGTTGAAGACGACCCTCGTTGTGGAATCTCGTCAACAAACGATGAAAATGTGGAAGTTGATAGAGCTGTGATGGAGAGAGACCACCGGATAAAAATGCAGGTCATAAAATTTTAACGAACCATTTGCACATGCAAAAAATTTGTGCAAAACTAGTGCCGAAAGACTTGTCTGAGGAACAGAAAGCGAACAGGGTCAAAATTTGTCAAGATTTACTTAAAAGACTCGAAATGGAGCACAATTTTTTTTGATAAAGTTATAACGTGATGAATCATGGGTTTTTGAGTACAATCCTGAAACCAAACGGCAAAGTGCAGAATGGCGCACAAAAAATTCTCGTCTGAAGAAAGCACGTATGAGCAAGTCCAAGGTGAAAACACTGATTATTGTTTTTTTCGACAAGAATTTGTACCTTCAGGACAGACAGTTAATCACGTTTTCTACAAAGATGCCTTGGAACGACTTCGAAAACGAATTCAGCGAATCAGAACAGACATTGCAGACAATTGGGTGCTGCACCACGATAACGCGCCATCTCACACTACGCCCTCAATTATAGAATTTTTGGCAAAAAAATCGCGTTTCCACATCTCCATACAGCGCAGGTTCCAGTGCTATTTCGTTCTCCCCAAGTTGAAAATGAAGTTGAAGGGTCATTTTGGGACAATGGAAAATATAAAAAATACTGTAACACGTGAATTAAACACACTTCAGGAAAATGACTTCCGGTACTGCTATGAACAGTGAAGAAACGTTGGAATCATGATAAAATCTTGGGTTGTATTTGGTAAGTCCAATACCTAATTAAATACGACATCAGTACACTTACTTTTGGGACATAGCATGTATATATATATATATATATATATATATATTGGATAAAAAGGGAATGGATGATGCAGTGTGTAGTAGGAAAGTTGTGAATGGTAGGAAGGTGGATGGTGGAATTAAATACTTGGTGAATACAAAGGGATTAAGTCTTGAGTATGCTAGGGATTTACATGAGGGTATACTGTTACCGGTGTGTATAGGAGTGAAACTATGGTGTGGAATAAAAGGTATAGTTCTAGGTACAACCTATTCAGATGAACAATCTTAGGGTTGTGCTAGGTGTGAGAAGAATGATAAAATGAACAATGAACGGGTTAGGGAGTTGTGTGGTGTGAAAAAAGGCGTAAATGAGAGCATAAACTAGAGCGTATGAAGATGGTTTGGTCACATGAAAAAGATGGATGATAATCGGTTGGTTGTACGGATGTATAGTGGTTAATGTAATGGGAATTGACCGACTGAGAGACTGAAGAAAAAGTGGATTGAGTCATTAAAGGAATGTCTAATGGAAAGGAATGAGTGTGTCAAAATGAGAAGAAAGGTGCTTAATAGGATTGATTGTATTGGGGTTTTGTGAGGGGGTGTAGATGTGGCCCTGAAACAAGGGATGAACCCAACATTGACGAGATACCACAGTGAGAGCCCGTCACAGTTTTGTGAAGCCGTAGGGTGAATTTTTTTTCTTGAGATGACCTTTCACAGAGTTTCACTTATGTCATATTATACTAATTTTCTGTTTCCGGTGTATGTTGCGCATCTCACCCCAATCTGGGGAAAGATGATGATGATGATGAGTAATCTGCAAAAAGGATCCATGTGGGTTGGTTCCTTTTTACATAAGTATATCCAATTATAGGATGGTCCTAACCTCGTTTATATATAATTTGGCACATTAAATAGCATCACCAATATATGGGAGATATTTTTTTCACGTCAATTCTCTTTTAAGTCAGCCTTTACTCAAAATCTCTTGTCCAATTGGTAATCTGAAGACATTCCCAAATATATATATATATATATATATATATATATATATATATATATATATATAATATATATATATATATATATAATATATATATATATATATATATATAATATATATATAATATATATATATATATATATATATAGTATATATATATATATATAATATATATATATATATTTATATATATATATATATATATATATATATATATAAAGCATTTTAATGTTTGTAGTGTTTCATATAAATTTTTAGATACAGAATTTCCTATATTGGGTAAAATTTGTGTTCATTATTTATGTGATAAAGTTATATATCAAATGTGAATTCATTTTTAGATGGAGAAGACATGGAACCATTTGAAAAGCTTGCAATGATGATGGAAGATATATCAGGAGATGAGGGCGTTCTCAAAATGGTAATCTTCATAATTGTTTTTTTATTTGACTGAAATAAATACTTTTGATCCCAGAGCCTGGAACATATCTTTATGTTTATGTTAGTAATCTTTGTTTAGTTTGGAAATATTTCAGTTATTTTATTGTTCCAGTAATTTAAAAACTTATGATTGAGGAAAGGATATAGGTGATACGCTATGAGGTTATTTGCAAGCAAGTTAATTCAAATTAATATATAAAGGATGATATTGTAAGCTTGTATCGTTATTAAGAAATTTGAGATTTCTCTTTATTATGTTTTTTTTATGCAAATTAGAATTATTTGGAAATTTATATTTCAAATTTTTACTTTCCAAATATTCGAAATTTAAATGTATGCAATTAAAATATAAATTGTTAGTTAATATGTCTTTTGGATGTTAAATCACAGGTGAAAAAAGTTAAAATTAATTTGTGCTGCACAATACATTTGAGGATAAAAATAATGCAAATGGTAATGACTTTTTATTATTTCCTCTCAGGAACTCCATGCAGGAGTAGGACCTGATATTCCCAAGGAAGCACAGGTTGTGTTTCATTACAGCGCTTATTTAGAGTACGCAGACGAACCATTTGACTCTACGCTGTTAAGGAACCAAAAGCAAAGGGCTTACCTCAATGAGGAAGATACTCTACAAGGGATTAAAATAGGCTTGCGTACCATGAGGAAAAGTGAGAAAGCGCGATTTCTCATCAGTCCCCAGTATGCTTTTGGAGAGGTAAGTCTCATTAAAGAAAATATGTGAAGTTGTTTAAATTAATTATGTTAAGTTTAGATATTTTCTATTATTATCTTTCTTGTTATACTACTATCAGAATAGAAGCATTTACAAGACCCTAGTTCTTTATTTATACGAGATTATCATAATAACTCCCAAGTTCAACAAAATTTTAAGAGAGGATATTGCCTTCACTGAAACTAGTGAAACCCAATCAAGTAGAAGAATCTGGGAATGTTATGAGGAAAGTGCTATCCCACATGGTGGTATTAAAGTAATATAATTGTTCCATAAATTAATTAGCCTACTTGAGATTAAAGCTATTTTAAAAGTAGTAATATAAATAAATTATGCGACAAATTTTGCCCTAAATTTTTACCCAAACTAGGCAACATCAAATATCATATGAAGTTTTAATAGAAAATATAGTTCGTCAATCTACTTACAAAATCTTTTGTACATAATTTTATTATTGGTATTACGAACTCCAGTAAACAATAAAAATGTTAAAATAACTATGCAAAAGCCAAAATTAATTTTTTTTGTCTTATAATGGAGAGTGATTGACTCGTATTTGAAGATGCAATTTCGGTCCCTCTTCTCTTGCTGATCCTAGAGAGAAACTTTATAGAAAATTCCCCTCCTCCAATAGCAACACCCATGAGTTGAAAACATTTAAAAAAAAAAGACTGAAATTGAAAATACTAACACTAGAAATTGGGAAAAATAGATTGAATTTATTTTAACATATAATACTGAAAAAAATAGAAGACTTGTAATCCTCTTTTAAACATCATTGTATTATTGACATTTATATAGAGTTATATATGAGATGTTATCTTGTTTTCGGTCTGTAGTGCTGAAAAGAGAGAACCGGAGGCGGGGAACTACAAGGGTTTTGGTAGAGCTGGGGTCGGAAGAATAATTTTTACTATAAGAGAAGGAGTTAGTGTCAGAATTTTTTTTTTCACTAATCTAATATTAATTATTTCATAGGCTGTAAAGTTGGGTACCTTTAAAATGATGTGATTAGAGCTGAAAAAAGTATTTACCTGCTCATCATTCCTGTCATTAAGACATCCAACTTCTTTATATATATTAATTAATAATAATATGCTTCAAATTATTATTGGTGTAATGATAAATTTAGCATAAACCTTTCAGAGTTATACAAAAGTTTTAAATTATTTGCTAAGATTGTATAATTAGAGTTAAAAATATGGATAGATTCCTGATGATTTTGTAGTCTTGAGTCGGAGCTTGAAGACTTGACTCTCCAACTCTGCTTGCGAAGGATTAACCTCTTTGAACAAATTTAAATTACAATATTTTACAAACAACCCAGAAAATTACTGTGTAATACAATAATGGGGTTTTAGGGAATCATTTATTCTTTCACCTAGAACGTCAAGCATATTTGGAAGTAAAGGGTTATATAATGAAAGTTTGTTTACAAAATTTTATTTTATAGGTGCTAAATTAATGTAAATTTGAATGCACTGTGATAAGAGGTTAGACTTTTTTAAGAAATTGTTTTTATGCAAGGGAAATTTTATAGATGAGATTGGAAAATATTTAGAATAATACGAAAATAGAAATGTCTTATAATAATCCACATAAATCAGCAAGGTCGAAATTTACCTTTTTGGTAACATTTTTGATATATTTGGTTAATTGTTATGTTTGGCTTGTGAGTTTTAAATTAATACCTTTCAATTGTAGTGTAGTGACTTTTTTTGTTTGTTTTAAATTAGTATTTTTTGTTTTTTATTATACTATTACCAAAAGCTTGGATGCCCACCACGTATTCCTCCCAAAGCTACAATTCTCTATGATATAACTCTATTGGATTGGAATGATAGATCTGGTGCAGATACCTTTGAAAATTTGGGCTATGAACAGAAAGTGAAGTTATCTTTTTCACAGAAAATGAAAGCTGCCTCTGATTACCACAAAGAGGTACAAATCTTTTTTTTTTTTGGTTGTGAAATTGTTTTAAAATATTTATAATTATTTTTAAAAAATCATAATAAAACAGACAAGAGTTTTGAATCAGATTTAGAGTTTGAAAGAGTCATCATTTCTGATTACCATTTTTGTTTATAGAGAAATTTCTAAATATAATTATTATTATTATTATTATTATTATTATTATTATTATTATTATTATTATTATTATTAAAGGCAAACTTATATTACAAACAACACCATTTACTAAAAGCAAAGAAGAGTTATCGAAGAGCGACTTGGATTTTGGAGAACATGAGTGTTTCGGATGCCGAACAAGAACAGAAACAGTGTGAATTACTTTTCAGAATGAGGTCTAACTTGGCCCAGGTTTGTTGTTGTTGTTGTTGTTGTTGTGGTGTTTCATATTGTTATATATGAACGGTTTAGTAGAATAGTCCTATAACCAAAGGTGCGGAACCAGTAAATTTTTTTACCTGCTCCAACTCCGGCTCAGGCTCTGGATCCATCAAAAAGCCATCTCCGGCTCCAACTCTAGCTACATCATTTTAAAATAGCCAGCTCCAACTCCGCAAATTAAAAATTGCGGAGCTTTGACACTTTTAAAATTTCACGGGCCCGACTCTGACTCCGGATCCATTTATTGTGTTTAAATTTTTTTTTTCTTTATCCAACTCCAGCTCCACCCAAAAAAGTTTTTACTCCGACTCTGACTCCACCCAAAACCTTAGAACTCCAAATGCAACCATGCTTATAACCCACACCAAAACATTTAAAAACGTGCCTTATTTATACTGTATATAAGGAACTGTAGGGGGCATCGCTGTGTGGGGATCTAAGAATTTCATAACTTACGTTTTGCGTGTTGTAAGGCGACCAAAACGACATTAGTAGATGGGGAAAGAGTCTCGCTACCACTTATTTATGTCCTTGGAATGCTCATGCATGCCTCGTATCTGATCATGATAGCCGTACAAGACCTTATGTCTATTTTTGAAACTATGAGACGTCTAGAAACATGGAATGTTAGAGGATTACATGACAAGAAGAAGAGGAGAAAGGTTATATATATATATGTATCTAGAAAGCAGGATAATTTGTATATATATATATATATATATATATATATAGTATATATGATAATTTATATATATATATATATATATATATATATATATATATATATATATATATATATATATATATATATATATATATATATATATTATATTTATATTGAATGTATTTTTTAAATATATATAATAAATAACAGGTTTTTTATTAGATGCGGAATTTCAAACTTGAATAGAAAAAGCAAAATACTAGGGCCTTCCACATATTAAACTTTATTTGAAATTACAACGTTTCGGAAATGGCAATTTCCATCATCATGTGAAAACACTATAAAATAAAATAAAAATAATTTTAAGTAAACAAAATTCTATAAAAATTTAGGTGATTAGTTTTTTAAATATAATATAATATATAGCTATATATAGTACAGTATACATTAGAATAACTCTGTGATCAAAATCAAAGGTTTAAATATTACAAAAATTGATCATAATTAGAAAAACAAAACGAAACGTCGCCCTCCGTCGGTAAACAATAAAGATCACACATCAAACAAAAACAAATAAATGATTCGAAATTCTATATTAATGGGCAACTAAATTAAAATGGAATATTAAAGTATTAACAGCACCAGAAAAATTCTTAAAACTCACCAGACCAGTCTCAGACATCTTTAAGTTTCTTATTATCGGATGTAAACAGACATGAACTGTGTTGACTGTATATCAGGGTTAACACAACTGTAGTTTAAAAGGGCCGGAATCACTATTAAGAGAGGGTTTAATGTGAATGTTACAAAAATGTTTCCAAAATATGTAGGTTGATTGGGATTTTGTTTGGGTTAATATATTAGAATTATTGTAGTTAAAGTATGTCTTGAGTGATGTGATTGTTCTATTACCTCTAATAGCTGAATGGGAAAGGGAATTCAACCAAGTTTTGGTATGGTAGAAATGCCCTCTGGGCTCGTCCATCCTCACGTGCCGTATTGGCGCGAGTGCTGCCCAATTAGATATGCATTACAGCCTATTCACAAGTAAATTTTATAAATAATTGAGGATTCGAAGAGCTGCAGGGACATGGTCCTTAATGGTTACAAAATGAAGAGATCGTGGATGGGTTGTGAATACTAAATTAACATATCAATTGGGGAAAAATAGCCTTGAAAGAGGGAGGATAATTCTTTACGAAGTTTCGTGAAAATGTGAATATAAAAAAGGTAATTTTATATACCCAAACTCATTTCAAAAGCCGAATACGTTAGAGGTTTGGGTGTGGAACGCGAGTTCAGAAAATCCTTTATGTACTTATGGACTAATGAAACTGGGTAACAATTATTTTTAAAAAAATTTAAGAGAAAATTAAATTCTTCATGCATGAGACGGTAATTAGAACTAAGGTGATAGGCCCTATATACTAAAGTTTTAATACTGTTGCATTTATATATAAGTGGGGTGTGACTAAAAAAATTTAAACCCTGACCCGAAAAAGTTTTTTACGATAAACATTTATGGTAAAATTTACATCTGTTTTCTTAATTAACATATTCAAAAATGGAATGGTGCCGTCAACTTCTTCATCTTTTGTGAAGTTAATATTATTCAATTGTGCGTTTAAATAATTAAAAAAAGGGAGTATTTCATTTCTGTTTGAAAAAAAGTAGAAAGGTATCGTCCATGAATCTTTTATAATGAACTGGTCTAAAAGAGGGTGGACAATTCTGTAGCCAAATCTTTTCATAGTGACTTAGGTATGAATTAGCAAGGGTGGCACTGAGTGGAGAACCCATAGCTAAGGAATCAGTTTGTTGATATAATTTGTTATTATTATTAAAAAAGAAATAAGTATCCTGGGTGGCTAAATTCAGTAAAGTTTTAAATTCAGACCTGGTGAAGCCATAAAATTCGTTATTTAAATGAAAAATATCTTCCAATAGAAAATCAATTGCATCTCTTATAGGGATATTTGTATACAAAGATTCCACATCAAAACTTGTCATAAAAAAACTATTCAAATTAATGCCTAAAAGCCAGTTTTTGAAGCTATAGAATTTTTTATTATGTAATCATTAGTGGCAAAGGGGGTCAGAAGGGGTATAGGAATTTTGCTAATTTATAGTTATGAGCTATTAAAGGCAGCCAGGATGCGCGTGATGGGGGATATGTAACTTTATGTCTTGGGGAGACCATAGTAAAATACTTGGGAAGAGCCGTGAGAGTATATATTCATTAAATAATGTTTTATCAATCTTATTATTTTCAATAATTTACGTAAAAAACGGTTAATTTTTTCTTCCAAGTTAAGATGACAGAATCAATTGTTCTTTATTCAGAAAATTGCGGGGGTGAATTTGTTGTTGTGTCGGTAATGATATTCAAGAATTTTACTATATTTAATCAGCTTTATTAAGAGGACGACGCCCAAACCTTTATCTGGTTTTGCAAATAATTGTTGAATGATCATTCTTAATTGATTTTAATGTAAATTATATCTGACTTTGAAACTAAGTACTTTTTTTTTTTTGAAGGTTAAATTAAAATAAAATTTCTTGCCATAAAAAGTTTCATCTTAAGGGTAACTGTGATAAAATCGGAATTATAAGGTTCACGATTCCTTAGAATACAAATCAATCTTTCAAAAGCACTAAACTATTTATAAAAATTAATGCGATAAATAAGTAAACAAAAATTCAGGCCTAATCCTAAAAGTCTTCTTTCATTAGTTGTTAAGACTTTCGATGAAAAATTAAATATATATTTATCGGAGTTTGAAGAGAGATCACTTTTATGTATATTCAGAGCTTTTAACTTATTTTCATGACGGGTTCTACAATGTTTCAGACGGTCACTTTACAAAGGAAGAAGAAGTTTGGTAATAAACATAAAGTCTAAAAAGGTTTAATTTGCCCTCAACTCATCATGGTTAACTTTAAATTGTCGGTCTATTTTCTTAATTTCTTTGTTCTTAAAAGATATTTCATTGTTCAACAACTTAAACTGAAAACCTTTATAAATATATTACTATTGTATTGACGTTTTGAAAAAAGTTTAAATTTAATAAAACCTGGAATTACACTGTATGCTTTACAGGTATTTAGGAAAGCGACGTCCAGTTTCCTCTTCTCAAGTTTAAATGTGAGGCCCTCGTAACATCTAATAGTTTTAAGCGTTGCTTGGCCATACTTACACCCAAATACAGTACAATCCAGGTTCTATTGGATGGGAATTTCAAACTTAATAGAAAAGCAATACTAGGGCCTTTCACATATTAAATTTATTCGAAATTTACAAGTTCGGAAATGGCAATTCCACATCAGGTGAAAAACACTTAAAATAAAAATAAAATAATTTTAAGTACACAAAATTACTATAAAAATTTAGGTGATTAGTATTTAAATATTTAATATATATATATATATATATATAATTATATACATTATATATTTTATATTAGACACATAGAAACTTTAGTAAATATAATATATATATATATATATATATATATATATATATATATATATATATATATATAATATATATATAAATATATATAATATATATTATAGTACAGTATTTATTTTTATTCTCTGTAATCAAAATCAAAGGTTTAAATATTACAAAAATTGATCATAATTAGAAAAACAAAACGAAACGTCGCCCTCCGTCGGTAAACAATAAAGATCACACATCAAACAAAAACAAATAAATGATTCGAAATTCTATATTAATGGGCAACTAAATTAAAATGGAATATTAAAGTATTAACAGCACCAGAAAAAATTCTCAAAACTCACCAGACAAGTCTCAGACATCTTTAAGTTTCTTATTATCGGACGTAAACAGACATGAACTGTGTTGACTGTTTCCGAGTTAAAGTAGCTGTAGTTTAAATGGGCCGGAATCACTATTAAGAGAGGGTTTAATGTTGTGAATGTACAAAGTTTCCAAAATATGTAGGTTGATTGGCGAATTTGTTTGGGTTAATATATTAGAATTATTGTAGTTAAAGGTATGGTCTTGAGTATGTGAGTGGTCTCTAATAGCTAAATGGGAAGGGGAATTCAACCAAGTTTTGGTATGGGTCAGAAATGCCTCTGTGCTCGTCTATCCTCACGTGGTATTGGCGCGAGGTGCTGCCAATATAGATAGCATTACAGCTATCACAAGTAAATTTATAAATAATTGAGGATCGAAGAGCTGCAGGGACATGGTACTTATGGTTGCAAAATGAAGAGATCGTGGATGAGGTTGTGAATACTAAATTTAGTATTCCAATTGGGGATAATAGCGTTGTAAGAGGAATTATAATTCTTTACGAAGTTTCGTGAAAATGTTTTCATAAAAATAAATTTTTTTATAACAAAACTGCATTTTAAAAGCCGAATACGTTAGAGGTTTGGGTGTGGAACGTTAGGGGTTCAGAAAATCCTTTATGTACTTTATGGACTAATAAATGGGTAACAATAATTTTTAAAAAAATTTAAGAGAAATTTAAAAATCTTCATGCATGAGACGGTTATTAGAACAGGTGATAAGCCCTATATACTAAAGTTTTAATACTGTTGCATTTATATATAAGTAGGGTGAATTAAAAAAAAATTAAAACCCTTCCCGAAAAAGTTTTTTACGATAAACATTTATGGTAAAATTAACAATCTGTTTTATTCTTAATTAACATATCCAAAAATGGAATGGTAGTGGCCGTCAACTTTCTCCTTTGTAAAAGTTAATATATTCAGTTGCGTTTAAAATAATCAAAGAAAGGGAGAGTATTTCATTTCTGTTTGAAAAAAAGTAAAAAGGTGTAGCGTCCATGAATCTTTTATAATGAACTGGCGGTCTAAAAGAGGGTGGACAATTCTGTAGCCAAATCTTTTCATAGTGACTTAGGTATGAATTAGCAAGGGTGGCACTGAGTGGAGAACCGATAGTAATGCCTCAATTTATTTCTCTAATTTGTTATTAAAAAAGAAATAAATAGCTTGGGTGGCTAAATTCAATTTAAAGTTTTAAATTCAGACCTGGTTGAAGCCATGAAATTCGTTATTTAAATGAAAATATCTTCCAATAAAAAGTCAATTGCATCGCCAAATGGGGATATTTGTATACAAAGATTCCACATCCAAAACTTGTCATAAAAAAAACTATTCAAATTAATGCTAATAGCCAGGTTTTGAAGCTATAGGAATTTTTTTATTATGTAATCATTAGTGGTAAAGGGGTCAAATGGATGTACTTTATGATTTTGTTGGATAGTTATGTAGCTTATGAAAGTATTAAAGGCAGTGTTTAACTTGTAGAGATTTTCTTCATTAATGATGGTGTAATTTAAACAGTATCGATACTGACTTATGATAGTATATATCAGTCAATAATGTTTTATCAATCTTATTTATTTTCAATAATTTACGTAAAAAACGGGTTAATTTTTTCTTCCAAGTTAAAGTCGACAGAATCAATGGGTCTTTTATTCAGAATTGAGGGTGAATTTGTTGTGTCGAAAGCATATCAAGAATTTACCTAAGTATATCAGCTTTATACTAAGAGAGACGACGCCCAAACCTTACTGGTTTGCCAAATAATTGTTGAATGATCATTCTTAAGATGTCTAATGTAATATATCTGACTTTTAGAAAGTCCCTATTTTTTTTTGAAGGCGTTAAATTTTAAAATAAAATTTCTGGGCCAAAAGTTTCATCTTAAGGGTAACTGTGATTTAAAATCGGAATTATAAGGTTCACGATTCCTTAGAATACATGATCAACGTTTTCTAACTAAACGATTTATTTTTAATTCGGTTTCGATAAAATAGGGTAAACAAAAATTCAGGCCTAATCCTAAAAGTCTTTTTTCATTAGTTGTTAAGACTTTCGATGAAAAATTAAATATATATTTATCGGAGTTTGAATGGAGATCACTTTTATGTATGTTAAGGGCTTTTAACTTATTTTCATGACGGGTTCTACAATGTTTCAGACGGTCACTCATACGTTTACAAATCTTATTGGTAATAAACATAAAGTCTAAAAATGTTAAATTTGCCCTTAACTCATCATGGTTAACTTTAAATTGTCGGTCTATTTTCTTAATTTCTTTGTTCTTAAAAGATATTTCATTGTTCAACAACTTAAATTGAAAACCTTTATAAATATTACTACTGTATAGACGTTTAGAAAAAAGTTTAAATTTAATAAAACCTGGAATTACACTGTATGCTTTACAGGTATTTAGGAAAGCGACGTCCAGTTTCCTCTTCTCAAGTTTAAATGTGAGGCACTCGTAACATCTAGTAGTTTTAAGCGTTGCTTGGCCATACTTACGACAAATACAGTCAATCCAGTTTCTATGGGATTGGAATTTCAACTTCAATAAGAAAAGCAATACTAGGGCCTTCCACATATTAAACTTTATTCGAAATTACAACGTTTTGGAAATGGCAATTTCCATTTTTTTTTTCAATCAGGTGAAAACACTTAAAATAAAATAAAAAATAATTTTAAATACACAAAATCTATAAAAATTTAGGTGATTAGTTATTTAAATATAATATATATATATATATATATATATATATATATATATATATATATAAAATATATATCTATAATATTATATATATATATATATATAATTATATATATAAATATATATATATATAAATATAATATACATTATACATTAGAATAACTCTGTAATCAAAATCAAAAGTTTAAATATTACAAAAATTGATCATAATTAGGAAAAAAACAAAACGAAACGTCGCCCTCCGTCGGTAAACAATAAAGATCACACATCAAACCAAAAACAAATAAATGATTCGAAATTCTATATTAATGGGCAAACTAAATTTAAAATGGAATATTAAAGTGTTAATAGCACCAGAAAAAATTCTTAAAACTCACCAGACCAGTCTCAGACATCTTTAAGTTTCTTATTATCGGATGTAAACAGACATGAACTGTGTTGACTGTTTCCGAGTTAAAGAAGCTGTAGTTTAAATGGGCCGGAATCACTATTAAGAGAGGGTTTAATGTTGTGAATGTACAAAGTTTCAAAATATGTAGGTTGATTGGCGAATTTGTTTGGGTTAATATATTAGAATTATTGTAGTTAAAGGTATGGTCTTGAGTATGTGAGTGGTCTCTAATAGCTAAATGGGAAGGGGAATTCAACCAAGTTTTGGTATGGGTAGAAATGCCTCTGTGCTCGTCCATCCTCACGTGGTATTGGCGCGAGGTGCTGCCAATATAGATAGCATTACAGCTATCACAAGTAAATTTATAAACTTAATTGAGGATCGAAAGAGGCTGCAGGGACATGGTCCTTATGGTTACAAAATGAAGAGATCGTGGATGAGGTGGTGAATACTAAATTAACATTCAATTGGGGGAAAATAGCTTTGTAAAGAGGGAGGATTAAATTCTTTGACGAAGATTTCGTTGAGAAATGCTTTTGCATAAAAAAGGTAATTATTATATACAAACTGCATTTCAAAGCCGAATACGTTAGAGTTTTGGGTGTGGAACGCGAGTTCAGAAAATCCTTTATGTACTTATGGATAATGAAACGGGCCGTAACAATATTTTAAAAAAATTTTTAAGGAGAAAATTAAATTCTTCATGCCATGAGACGGTAATTAGAACTAAGGTTGATAGGCCCTATATACTAAAGTTTTAAGTACTGTTGCATTTATATATAAGTAGGGTGTGACTAAAAAAAATTTAAACCCTGACCCGAAAAAAAGTTTTTTTGTACAAAACAACCCAAGTTTATGGTAAAATATTACATCTTTTATCTTCTTAATAACATATCCAAAAATGGGATGGTGCCGTCAACTTCTTCCTTTGTGAAGTTATTATTCAGTTTTCTTTCAACAATAAAAGAAGAAAGGAAGTCTCCAACTTTCGGTTGAAAAAAAGTAAAAATATGTATCGTCCATGAATCTTTTATAATGAAATGGTCTAAAAGAGGATGGACAATTCTGTAGCCAGATCTTTTCATAGTGACTTAGGTATGAATTAGCAAGGGTGGCACTGAGTGGAGAACCCATAGCTAAGGAATCAGTTTGTTGATATAATTTGTTATTAAAAAAGAAATAAGTATCTTGGGTGGCTAAATTCAATAAAGTTTTAAATTCAGACCTGGTGAAGCCATGAAATTCGTTATTTAAATGAAAAATAGTCTTCTGGTTAACATCACCTTAGCAGCAATTACGCTTATATTTCCATACATGCGCTTCCACATCAAAACTTGTCATAATAAAAACTATTCAAAATAAATGACTCCTAGTGAGTTTGTAAAGCTATTAAATTTTTTATTATGTAATCATTAGTGGCAAAGGGGGTCAGAAAGGGTACTAGGAATTTTGCTAATTTATAGTTATGAGTATTAAAGGCAGCCAGGATGGGGCGTATGGGGGATATTAACTTTATGTATCTTGGGGAGACCATATAAAATACTTGGGGAAGAGCCGTGAGAGTATATATCATTAAATAATGTTTTATCAATCTTATTTATTTTCAATAATTTACGTAAAAAACGGTTAATTTTTTCTTCCAAGTGTTAAGTGACAGAATCAATGGGTCTTTATTCAGAATTGGGGTGAATTTGGTTGTGTCGGAAATGATATCAAGAATTTTACTAATATAATCAGCTTTATCTAAGAGGACGACGCCCAAACCTTTATCTGGTTTGCAAATAATTGTTGAATGATCATTCTTAATTGATTTTAATGTAATTATATCTGACTTTGAAACTAAGTACTAAATTTTTATTTATTCGTTAAATTTAAAAAAAAGTTCCTGAGGGAAGAACGTCAATAATATAATTACAAACTGTTTTAACAGTGGGTCTATGAGAAACATACCTGATTTAACTCAAATAAAATATTTATATAAATTAATGCGATAAATAGGTAAACAAAAATTCAGGCCTAATCCTAAAAGTCTTCTTTCATTAGTTGTTAAGACTTTCGATGAAAAATTAAATATATATTTATCGGAGTTTGAAGAGAGATCACTTTTATGTATATTCAGAGCTTTTAACTTATTTTCATGACGGATTCTACAAAGTTTCAAGCGTCCACTCACAAGTTTAGAAATCTTATTAGTAATAAACATAAAGTCCAAAAAAGTTAAATCTGCCTTCAACATATCATGGCTAACCTTGAATTGTCAATCCCATTTCTTAATTTCTTTGTTCTTAAAAGATATTTCATTATTCAACAACTTAAATTGAAAACCTTTATAAATATTACTATTGTATAGACGTTTAGAAAAAAGTTTAAATTTAATAAAACCTGGAATTACACTGTATGCTTTACAGGTATTTAGGAAAGCGACGTCCAGTTTCCTCTTCTCAAGTTTAAATGTGAGGCCCTCGTAACATCTAATAGTTTTAAGCGTTGCTTGGCCATACTTACGACAAATACAGTCAATCCAGTTTCTATGGGATGGGAATTTCAACTTGAATAGGAAAAGCAATACTAGGGCCTTCCACATATTAAACTTTATTCGAAATTACAACGTTTCGGAAATCGCAATTTCCATCACCATGAAGCACTATAAAATAAAACAATAATAATTTTAAGTACACAAAATTCTATAAAAATTTAGGTGATTAGTTATTTAAATATTAATATATATATATATATATATATATATATATATATATATATATATATATATATATATATATATATATATATATATGATATATTATATATATTATATAATATATATATATTTATAATATAATATATAATTAATTATATATATATATATATATATATATATAATATATATATATATATTATATAGTACAGATATAATTTGTAATCTGTAATCAAAATCAAATTGCTTAAATATACAAAAAAATTGATCATAATTGAAAATCAAAACGAAACGTCGCCCTCCGTCGGTAAACAATAAAGATCACACACCAGACCAAAAACAAATAAATGATTCGAAATTCTATATTAATGGGCAACTAAATTTAAAATGGAATATTAAAGTATTAACAGCACCAGAAAAATTCTTATTTAAACTATCGTAACCAATCACAGACATCTTGATGTTTTGTTATCGGTAGTTATAAGACATGAACTGTGTTGGACTTTTTTCGAGTTAAAGTAGCTGTAGTTTAAATGGGCCGAAATCCGCTATTAAGAGAGGGTTTAATGTTGTGAATGCTACAAAGTTTCCAAAATATGTAGGTTGATTGGCGAATTTGTTTTTTGGGTTAATATATTAGAATTATTGTAGTTAAAGGTATGGTCTTGAGTATGTGAGTGTCTCTAATAGCTAAAAAGGGAAGGGAATTATCAACAAGTTTTGGATATGGGCTAGAAATGCGCCTCTGTGACTCGTTCCACATCCATCACGTTAAGAATACACGTGGATTTGCGCGAGGTGCTGCCAATATAGATAGCATTACAGCCAACAAGTAAAAATTATAAATAATTGAGATCGAATAAGCTGCGAGTTACATGCGTCCTATGGTTGCAAAATGAAGAGATCGTGGATGAGGTTGTGAATACTAAATTAACCATCAATGGTGAGAAAATAGCTTTGTAATGAGGGAGGATAATTTTTACGCAAGTTTTCGTCAGAAAATGTTTTCACTAAAAGGTAATTTATATATACAACTGCATTTCAAAGCCGAATAACGTTTAGAGGTTTGGGTTGTGGAACCGCGAGTTACAGAAAATCCTTTATGTACTATGGACTAATGAAAACGGAATCAAGTCATGACCGTAAAAAAAGACTTAATAAAAAAAATGTAATAAATAAAAGATAACAATTAATTTTTAAAAAAAATATTAATAGAATATTAAATTACCTTCATTGCATGAGACGGTAATTAGCAACTAATAGTATAAGACTATACAGCCTATATACTAAAGTCTTTAATACTGTTGCATTTATATATAAGTAGGGTGTGACTAAAAAAAAATAAATCCTGATCCGAAAAAGTTTTTTTACGATAAACAATTATGCAGTAAAATTTACATTTTTTTTTTCTTAATTAACATATCCAAAATGGGAATGGTTGCCAGTCAACTTAATATCCTGTTGTCAAAGTTAATATTATTCAGTAACATAGCGAATTTCAAATAATTCAAAGAAAGGGAGTAGTAATCATCTCTTTTAGAAAAAACGAGTAACAAAGGTATCGATCATGAAATCTGTTTATAATGAACTGGTCCTAAAGAAGGTGGAGTCAATTTCCTGTAGCCAGGAAATTCCTTATCTCTATAAGTGACTTAGGTCAGTCAATAGCAAGTGTGACACTGAGTGGAGAACCCATAGCTAAATATAATCAGTTTGTAATTAATTGTCTATTAAAATATAGCATGTGGCATTTTAAGTCGCATGTCATAAGATTTTAAATCATATATGGTCGAAGCCATGAAATTCGTTGATTTAAATGAATAAATATCTTCCAATAAAAAGTCAATTGCATCTCTTATGGGGATATTTGTATACAAAGATAATTTCCACATCAAAACTTGTTAATCATAACAAAAATACTATTCAAATTAATGCCTAAAAGAGCCAGTTTTTGAAGCTATAGAATTTTTAATCGTATTAATCAAGATTAGTGGTCCCGAAGGAGAAGCGGATACAGGATCTTTAGTCAGAAAATCACGGTACTCAGGGATAATGCCTTAATTTATAGTTAGAGTATTAGGCATTCCTAGGATGGGGCGTAATGAGGAGATAAACAATCTAATGTATCTTGGGATGAACCATATAAAAATACTTTGGGGAAAGAACCGGATGTAGAATACCAATATCATTAAAATAATTTTATCAATCTTATTTATTTCAATAATTACTAAAAACGGTGTAATTTTTCTTCCAAGTTAAGTGACAGAATCAATGGGTCTTTATTCAGAATTGGGGTGAATTTGGTTATGTCGGAAATGATATCAAGAATTGTAATACGTAATAAATAATATAAATCAGCGATTCTATCTAAAGAGGACGACGCCCAAACCTTTATCCTGCAATTTGCAAAATAATTAAAAACAAATGTTTGAAATAGTATTTGTTATTGGGATTGATTGCAATTTTATATGAATTTGAAAGAAAAAGTACGAAATTCTTTTTTGGAAGAAGCTGCAACAAAAGAAAATATCAAGGGCCAAAAGTTTCATCTTAAGGCGTAACTGCTGATAAAACTTTCGGAATTATAAGGATTCAACAGTATTCGTTAGACTTCCTAATCAATGCTTATAAAAACAACGAAAAGATGATATTTTCATTTTAAATCCTTATAAAAAGTGTAATTAAATTTACAATGAGACATACTTAATATAAATTTAGAATGACAATGAAAAATTAAATTATATATTTTTGAAGTGAAGAAAGATAAGTTTTTTTCTTTTCATGAGAATTTAACTTATTTTCATGACGGGTTCTACAATGTTTCAGACGGTCACTCACACGTTTAGAAATCTTATTGGTAATAAACATAAAGTCTAAAAGGGTTAAATTTGCCCTCAACTCATCATGGTTAACTTTAAATTGTCGGTCTATTTTCTTAATTTCTTTGTTCTTAAAAGATATTTCATTGTTCAACAACTTAAACTGAAAACCCTTATAAATATTACTATTGTATAGACGTTTAGAAAAAAGTTTAAAATAAAACCTGGAATTACACTGTATGCTTTACAGGTATTTAGGAAAGCGACGTCCAGTTTCCTCTTCTCAAGTTTAAATGTGAGGCCCTCGTAACATCTAATAGTTTTAAGCGTGCTTGGCCCATACGTTACGAACAAATACAGATCAAATCCAGTTTCTATCGGGAATGGAATTTCAACTTGAATTAGGAAAAAGCGAATTAATAGGGCTTCACATATTAAATTTATTCGAAATACAACGTTTCGGAAATGCACATTTCATCATCAGTGTGAAAAACACTATAAAATAAAATAAAAATAATTTTAAGTACACAAAATTATATAAAAATTTATGTGTATTATTTATATATATAAAATATATATATATATATATATATATATATATATCTATAATATAATATATATAATATAATAAATAATAAGTAAATGATATATACATGAATAATAATATTCATATATAAATATATAAATGATATATATAGTATATATTGATATAGTATATATATATATATAATATCTAAATATAATAATATAATATTATAATATATATTATATATATATAGTACAGATATACATGTAGAATAATCTTCTCC
>JABUQX010025926.1:0-40000 GCA_015478945.1 Trachelipus rathkii
GGTACCCTTCTGGACCAGCCCTCGAAATGGGTGTTTAGCCGTTTTCGCATTTTATCGGTAAGGGGAAACCTTTCGCGTTTTCACGTGCGCCGCTAGAAATAATAATAATAATAATAACAATAACAAATAACAATAACAATAATAATAATAATAACAATAATAATAAATAATGATATATTAATGATAATAGTAATAATAATAATAATAATAATAATAATAATAATAATAATAATAATAATAATAATAATAATAATAATAATAATAATAATAATAATAATAATAATAATAATAATATAATAATAATAATAATAATAATAATAATAATAATAATAATAATAATAATAATAATAATAATAATAATAATAATAATAATAATAATAATAATAATAATAATAATAAATAATAATAATAATAATAATAATAATAATAATAATAATAATAATAATAATAATAATAATAATAATAATAATAATAATAATAATAATAATAATAATTTTAATAATATTGATAAAAAATAATAAGAGATAATAATAATATTAATAATAATAATAATAATAATAATAATAATAATAATAATAATAATAATAATAATAATAATAATAATAATAATAATAATAATAATAATAATAATAGTAATAATAGCTAGATTTTACAAAAGTTAAATCGCTGAGTATTAATTTATTTATTTATTAAGTTTTTGTTTATTAATATTTATTTAGATAATAAGTTTTTATTTTTTTTATCAAAAGACCTAATAGAGTTTTCGGTTTTTAGGTCTTGTGGCGTTAGGTTGTAAGGTTTAGCTGCTTTGTAGCTGGCGCATTGAGTGGCTTTTTTCAGTGTACCGTTTATGTTCGTATTATTTCGTAATTAATTCGATTTGCCTTGCGCCTTACTTGGTTTGACTGAAAATTTGCTACCAAGTAGTCGCAAGCTTTGTTATGGGTAATTTTATGTATTCCTTTAAATAGTGATACATTGGTTAAATCTTTAAGCTGCAATATCTTTAGTTTTTTGAGCAGAGGTTGTGTATGCCTGTAAAAGTCTCTTGTATTGCTAATCAAGCGAATAAAGCGTTCTGAATTACAATTACAGGATGGATTATGAAGTTACATGTGGTTCCGTAGATAGGAAGACAGTATAGTAAATGTGGGTGTATCAATGCATAGTAAATGTTTTAAAGAATGGAAGAAGGTACATTATTTTTTAGTTTTATTAGCACATACATGTACTCAACTAGTCTGCTAACTAGGTTGTTAGCTTGTTCTTTAAATCTCAGTTTGTGATCGATTATTATTCCCAGTATTTTAGCATTTGAAGCCTTATGCAATTCCACTTCGTTTATTTTGATATTGAAACTGTCAATTAATTTGCTGCTAAAAAGAATATAAGATGTTTTACTTAAATTCAGAGACAGCTTATTAGCATCCATCCATTTCATTATTTTTGTTAAGATGTCTCCTGATTTACGAGAGAGAGATAGACTCGGCATTTTTGTCATTTATTAAGATAGAGTTATCATCAGAAAAAGAGACTGAAAAGGCGTCATGTGAGTTGAACAGATCATTAGTATGCAGTGTAAATAGAAAAGGTCCCAGAATTGAGCCCTGGGGTAGACCAGTTGATGTTTGAAGTGTGATTGAATATGTTTCCCCTAGTTTTACGTATTGAGATCTCTCCTTTAAGTAGCTTTTAAGCCATTGTAGGTTTGCCCCTCAATGCCCATTTTGTTCATTTTACTCAATAGTATGTCCTGATCAATCATGTCAAAAGTTTTTGTGAAATCTAATAATAATAACAGGGAGGTGCCTTTATTTACTATATTTTTGTAAAGTTTTTCGGTTAAACAAATGAGTGCATGAGAAGTTGAGCGTCCCTTTCTAAATCCAAATTGTGAGTCACTGAGAATATTGTTTGATCTAAAGTATTCTGTTAATTGATTGAAAATTTTTTTTCAAATATTTTACTAATCGTATTTGTGATAGCTATTGGAACTTAATTTTTTGCTAGAAAAGGGGTCTCCTTTTTTAGGTATTAGGATCACCTCTGCTCTCTTGAAAATATTTGGAAAAATACCTGCCTAAAAGTGTTTCAAAGGGGTAGTTATTATGCCAGCAGTGAGTTTGAGGATATGGTTGGGGATACAATGAACATCACATTTTTTGTTCTTTAGCCCGGTGATTACCTTCTTTACTCTGAGTCTGTGATATGAACAAAGGAAAAATGAGTCTCGTAGACTGGAAGTAAAGTTTCAAATGATATTTGACTAGGGGCTTTGTCTTTCAAGATTTGCTTCCCGGCGTTTGCAAAGTACTCGTTTAGTCGGTCAGCGATTTTTTTTTGGTTGGTTGTTAATTGACTGTTTATATTCAGTACGTTTATAGATTGTGTGTTTGTTTTATTTTTGTTGATTAATTTATTGTTTTGACTCCAAGTAGTCTTCGAGTCCTTGTTGCAATCCTGAAATTTGTTCGAGTAGTGTTTTCTCTTTGCTTTCTTAAGAACTGCCTTTAATTTTTTATAATATGTGTTATGCACTTTTAATGGTATAATTTTGCTTTTATAGTTCCGGTAGAGTTTGTGTTTTTGAACTATCGGCACAATATTCTTTTTAACGAAAATTTTTCTTTTTAATGGGGAATGATTCGTCATAGCATTTATTTAATGTGTTTTCGAAAGTGTTAAATCTTTCGTCGATGTCAATGTTCTCGCTGTATGTGAATGAAAAGTCAATTTCATTCATTTTGTTTATGTACTTTATTCTACGATTTTCACGATCTAGCCTATATTTATTGTGGTGTAATTTTGAGTTTTGTTTATGGAAAATTTTGCAAGACATGTAAAATGATCGAACATATCACTCTTTATTATGAAGGTTTTAACGTTCCAATTTAGGTTTCCCCAGACATGATCTATTAAAGACGGACTTCTATTTTTCAACGTTGTTTGGACGTGTTTGTAGTGTTATATAACTGACGATACCATTTGATATCATTAAGTTTTTAAGAGATTTTACACGACTTACAGAGTTCTTGTTTGATAGATCGATGCTGAAATCTCCAGCAATTATTACTTTAGAGTAATGAAAACGTGTTTGGATCACATCTTTGAGAGCATTTATGAACTGTTTTGGGAGTCGATAGACTCCCATTAAAATTAATTGAATAGATTTTATATTTACGCGAATTGCTAGTGCTTCTATGTGAATGTTAACAAGTTAAAGTATGACTTCATGGGATGCACAGATGTCATTTTTAAGTAAAGTGAAACGCCCCCACCATGTATGTTTGATCGAAATTCATGTGTAGCGATATATCCTAGGATCGGATATAACCCGATGTTATTTTCATTGAGAAATTATGATATTTTGGCAACTTAGATATTCCAGGAAAGTATTGTGATACTGCTTTAGGGTTTAATGTTGTGGTGGAAAAGAGAAAAGTGGCTCTGTTCAGGTGTCTTTTTATGTTTTAGTATGTCAGGGTAGATGTATTGGGTTACACCTGTCAGTAAAATTTAGACCAAATAAATAAGCTCCATGGTCTCTAAAATCAGGTCTTTCTAATTTGCTTAGAAATAAATCGTTAAAAAACTTCCAAAGCTTTTTAAAATGATATCATTCCAATTGCGTCAGTGTTTGTAATTTTGGGGTTTATATATATTTTCAGTAAGATGAGTTAGAACAAGGTTAAGAGGGTGGGATTAGATGTCTCAATCTTTTACTCAACTCCGACTCCTAAAACTTCAAACTTTCGAATCTGACTCCGACTCCGACTCTTAAAATTTAAAAGGTCCGACTCTAACTCTTGCCCGACTTTCAATTTCATATTTGAAATTGCTGATTCACAAGGACTCCTATCTTTATTCAATTATAGTTTTAAAAATAAGTAAAGGGGAAAAGGTAATGTACCCCTTAAATAAAATAATTCGGTCACTTAGTAGACCTATAAGTTTGCATTTATCAAGTAAAAATATTTGCTATTTTGATTTTAGATATATTTTTATTTAAATAAATTTCATATTTATATTTCAATCTTTATTCAAATAAAAGTTTAAATATGTTAGTACAAAAAATCTTACATGTTAAACACGCGGATATAATTAAAGTTTAAATGAAATTTAGCATTTGGTGGTCAATAATATATTTAGGATTATTCTTTACTGTTTTTACATTTATCTAAACTGAAAAACATGGTTAGATTTAAACAATAGAAAAGCAAATATATTCACAAACCAATATGTTGTACAAATTATGCTCAGACTGAGTATATATCACCAAAGCTGAACCACAGACAATTCTCTTTCCGAATATATAACGAGGTTCGAAGGATTTCGTAGTCACGCCGGCGTAGTCACTATATATATATATATATATGCTGCTGCTAGCTAACCTGCTGTATAGTAACCTTAGCAACATATATATGCTGCATATATATTTATCCATATATATATATATATATATATATATATATATATATAGGTAGTATGGGGTACTAGATAGGGAGTGCCACATTGCAGAGCTGGAGTGCCACATTGCAAATGTTGCAAAGCAACATTTGCAATGTTGCACGAGAGCCAGCACGCGTAGCGTGCGTACATATGATTGTATTTTTTAATGTAAGTAATTTTATGTATGTGTATATATTATTATTATTATTTAGCTTCCCCTCCCCCCTTTTTTCCCCTACCCCCCTTTTATATTTTCGTATGTGTGCGCACCGTAGGTGCGCACATACACGAGGTGTGATTTACACATTCACGCACACATACACACGTTACCCCCTACCCCCTTTTTTTCTTCTCCCCCACCATCTCTTTACCCCTACCTCTTAGTTGTTGTCATTGCCCCTACCCCCTTTATCTGTTGCCATGACTACATCATCTACTCTCTCTCTTGCCCGGCCTACACACACACACACACACACGCACACACACTTGGTTTCCGCGCGCGCCCGTTTTTCTCCCCGCCTCCGATGGTCCCGCCGCCTTCGCGCCCCGTGTCCCGCTTTCCCGCCTCCGCCGCCGCCACCCCCGGTTTGGTATACTCGTTTCGTCTTTCGTTCGCATTGTCATTGAGGAGATGGGGTTTTTACTACTCCTTACTCCTCCCCCCTCTCTTAGTTCACCCCCCATCTTGTGATATATATAAAATTGGACGGGATGGAATCGAATCCCGTCCTTTCGGCTGCTTCATCACGGTGATCGCCAGGTAAGTATAGGACTTATCTGACCGTGCTAAAGCGGCCTTCCAGTCCTAATCTGAAATCATGTTTACGAGTTCAAAATATTATTATTAAATATGAAATAAATGAATAAAAATTTTCATTCCCATACATGCTTTGAGAGTTTCAAGGTGGATTAGTCTAATGAGGTTTGCGGTTAAAAAAAGAGCTTAAATCGAAGAAAAGTTAATCCTTTTCTCCGATATTCTGACCGATAAGATTACGCCCAGGGCTATGAAAGAAAGATGATAGTTTTCTTGACAAATTAAACTCTACTATTATATATATATATATATTAATAACAATAACAACAGCATATGCATACTAACAACAGCAGCCTGCTGCCCTTGCTGCTGCTGCTTCGCTGTATATCTGCTGCTGCTGCTGCTGCTCTTTCTTTCATACTTATGCTGCTGCGCCATGCTGCCGCCTTAGCATATATGCTGCTGCTGCTGCTCTTCATATATATACGCCTTCGCTCTATATATTAACTTAACGTGTTACATTAGCAATAACCGCGCCAGCGCCATGCTCCAACCTGCTAACCAGCTAGCTGCTGTATAATGCTGCTGCTCAACAATAACCAGCAACACTGCTATCGCCTGCTATATATGTATATGTATATCGCCTATGCCACTGCTATATTGACCCCGTATTATTATTATTATTATTGTGTGTGTGTGTGTGTGTGTGTGCATTATTATTATTATTGTTATTATTATTATTATTATTATGTTTTAATCACAAAGGTACGAAAGTGTTTTAAATCTGTTCTTCTTCTTCTTCGATCCATTTTCCTTATGGACCGGATTCAATGCTTCTTCTCCATCTTCACAAAATCCACAGCAAAAACAGTGACAGTCACAAAGGCATCAACAACAACAACAACAACAACAACAACAACAACAACAACAACAAGACAAAACCATTTACAAGCCAATGCCAATCACAAACATAATCTTCTACATCAGAAACCAGAAAAGAAAAAAAAAAAACATGAAAGTGTTTGGACCAGAGTCACATAGGCATTATTGCATCGATGCAACGATGCATCGATGCATCGATGCATCGATGCAGTAATGCAATATTGCAACACACACACACACACACACACACACACACACACACACACACACACACACACACACACACACACACACACACACACACACATACACACACACACACACACACACACACACACACACACACACACACACACACACACACACACACACACACACACACATTGAAACCGATGTAGCATCGAGTTAATACAATCAGAATCAACACCAAACAACAACAAACAACGTCAACAAAACAAGGCCAGACACAATTATAATCTTCTTCGTCTGAAGTCAATGAAACCTGAAGCTAATACAGACAGAATCAGATCCACAACAACGACAACAACAACAAGACACACCCATCTACAAGCCAATACCAATCACAAGCATAATCTTCTACATCAGAAACCAGTAAAGCCTCGAGTTATTGCAAGCAGAATCGACACAGCAACAAACCCAGCCCAAGGATCCTCATCTAAGCTTACAACTGATGACAACTTAGCCCAACAACAACAAAAACAACAACAAAACAACAACAATAACAACAACAACAACAACAGTTACCCACGCCATCAAGACAAACAGAGCAGCATGAAAGCTACTATCACCCACAAAAAAGCTATGAATGTTCGTTGTTCATTTTCCTTGTGGACTGGTTTCAATGTTATATATATATACTATATATATATATGAAATATGTACTATAATATATGTATGCGTATACTGGCAATAACAGCAGCAATAACCTTCCATAGCTAGCTGTACTGTAACCAGCCATAATAACAATATAATAATAATAGCAGCCAGTATAACTTAGCTCGCTTCTTCTTCTTCCAACTTAGCAGCCAGCATATGTATATATATGTAGCTTAGCCAGCAGCAGCAGCAACGCCGCTCGCGCACGCGGAAACAGTTAGAGCCAGCAACCTTCGCCATGGCTAACTCTGGCACAATAGCAGCAGCAGCAACAACAGCCAGCAGCCAGCAGCAACCAGCCTGCTCTTTGCTCTTGTATATATATATCGCCATAACTATATACTTCCCTTCGCTATGTTCGGATTTGACCCCATTTACATTTTTATTTTTGCTTTCCCGGCCCAAACGTGAGTACCATCACTTAAGTTCTAGTAGAGATATTGCAAAAAGAATTACAAAGAGTTTCCACTTCTTCTAAAATATCCTGAAATCCACAAAAGCAAAACAGCAGCAGTTACAAAGGCATTAACAACAACAACAGCAACAGCAGCAACAGCAACAACAACAACAACAACGGTAGCAACAACAAGACAAAACCATTTACAAGCCAATGCCAATCACAAACATAATCTTCCACATCAGAAACCAGTAAAGCCTCGAGTTATTGCAAGCAGAATCCACACAGCAACAAACCACAGCCCAAGGATCCTCATCTAAGCTTACAACAACAACAACAACAGCAACAATAACAACAACAAAAGACTTTTTCGATTCATTTTCCATTCTACTCTGCCTCATCCTGTGTGTGTGTGTGTGTATTGTGTGTGTGTGTATGTGTGTGTGTGTGTGTGTGTGTGTATTATTATTATTATTATTATTATTATTATTATTATTATTATTTATTTTTTTTTAACTCTCTTTTATGTACCCATATAGAGAGAGATAGAGAGAGAGAGAGAGAGAGAGAGAGAGAGAGAGAAGAGAGAGAGAGGAGAGAGAGAGAGAGAGAGAGAGAGAGAGAGAGAGAGAGGAAATTGCCTACGCATCATTAGTGAATTTCGTTTTTCATCTTTTCCTTGTGGGCCGGATTCAATGTTAATATATTGATTTATTTCATTATACTTTCCAGATAAACGTAAGTACCATCACCGTTCTAGTAGAGATATTGCAAAAAGAATTACAAAGAGTTTCCACTTCTTCTTCATCATCACAAATCCACAGCAAAAACAGCAGCAGTCACAAAGGCATTAACAACAACAACAGCAACAGCAGCAACAGCAACAACATCAACAACAACAACAAGACAAAACCATTTACAAGCCAATGCCAATCACAAACATAATCTTCCACATCAGAAACCAGTAAAGCCTCGAGTTATTGCAAGCAGAATCCACACAGCAACAAACCCCATCCCAAGGATCCTCATCTAAGCACAACGATGACAACAGCCACAACAACAACAAAAACAACAACAACAACAACATTAACAACAACAACAACAACCCAACAACAACAACCAGTTACCCACGCCATCAAGACAAACAGAGCAGCATGACCCACAAAAAAGCTATGAATGCGATTTAAATCTGGACTT
This sequence comes from Trachelipus rathkii, assembly GCA_015478945.1. Taxonomy (NCBI): domain Eukaryota; kingdom Metazoa; phylum Arthropoda; class Malacostraca; order Isopoda; family Trachelipodidae; genus Trachelipus; species Trachelipus rathkii. The sequence goes on from JABUQX010025926.1 coordinate 8,580, forward strand.
TTTCGATTCATTTTTCCATTCTTCCGCCTCATCCTTCTTATTGTGTGTGTGTGTGTGTGTGTGTGTGTGTGTGTGTGTATTATTATTATTATTATTTTTTTAACTCTCTTTGATGCACCCATGCCTTTCAAGAATACTCTTTTTCCGAGAGTGAGAGAGAGAGAGAGAGAGAGAGAGAGAGAGAGAGAGAGAGAGAGAGAGAGAGAGAGAGAGAGAGAGGAAATTGCCTAAGCATCATTAGTGAATTTCGTTTTTCATCTTTTCCTCGTGGGCCGGATTCAATGTTATATATTCAGATTTATTTATTTATTTTATTTTACTTTCCAGCTAAACGTAAGTACCATCGCCGTTCTAGTAGAGATAATGCAAAAAGAATTACAAAGAGTTTCTACTTCTTCTCCATCATCACAAAATCCACAGCAAAAACAGTGACAGTCACAAAGGCATTAACAACAACAACAACAACAACAACAGCAACAACATCAACAACAACAACAAGACAAAACCATTTACAAGCCAATGCCGATCACAAACATAATCTTCTACATCAGAAACCAGTAAAGCCTCGAGTTATTGCAAGCAGAATCCACACAGCAACAAACCACAGCCCAAGGAGCCTCATCTAAGCTTACAACAACAACAACAACAGCAACAACAACAACAACAACAACAACATTAACAACAACAACAACAACAACAACAACAACAGTTACCCACGCCATCAAGACAAACAGAGCAGCATGAAAGCTACTATCACCCACAAAAAAGCTATGAATGCGATTTAAATCTGGACTTTTTTTCGATTCATTTTTCCATTCTTCCGCCTCATCCTCTTATTATTATTATTATTATTATTATTATTATTATTATTATTATTATTATTATTTTTTTAACTCTCTTTGATGCGCCATCCCTTTCAAGAATACTCTTTTTCCGGGGTGAGAGAGAGAGAGAGAGAGAGAGAGAGAGAGAGAGAGAGAGAGAGAGAGAGAGAGAGAGAGAGAGAAGGCAAAAATCATGGTTACATTTGTAAGGTTAAGCACAAAAACGGTTAGAATGGGAATATTTTATTTTATTTTTTTTTCTTCCTGCTTTACATAGGTTATGCTCGTATATATATATATATATATATATATATATATATAACTGCTGCTCTTATATGCCAACATAACCAGCAGCAACCAGCCCTTATATCTTATATATACTTCTAGTATATGTATATGTATATATCTTTATGCTATATATAGCAATACATATACTCTTTCAACATATGTAGCCAGCAGCATATATATATATATGCACGCCGCTCTTCGCCTGCTATATATATACTTCGCGCTCTTCATGCTATATATATATATGCTACTGCCATTTTGGTATATCGATCACGGCATCTCCCAGTGGAGTATTAACACCAGTAGCTACAAAGGGACGCTCCTCAGGCTCGGCGTCGCCACCTGGGATAGGGTATCTCAACAGATGGAGGGGTTCGAAGATTGGGCTGGAAGAATAACGCCCAGCAACAACAGCCAACCAGCATGTATGTAGCAGCCAGCAGCCTATGCTTGCATAGCAGCTCAGCTGTAGTAGCCAGCAATATGTAGCTATATGCCCGCTGCTGCTAACAACAGCCAGCCAGCCAGCCAGCCAGCCAGCCAGCCAGCCAGCCAGCCAGCCAGCCAGCCAGCCAGCCAGCCAGCCAGCCAGCCAGCCAGCCAGCCAGCCAGCCAGCCAGCCAGCCGCAGCACCAGCAGCAGCAGCAGCAACAGCACCAGCAGCAGCAGCAGCCCACACGCCCAGCAGCGGGGAGTCAAGAAAAAAACCCTCCGATTATTGAAAAAGTGGACGTGACTCTAAAAGACATTTTATTCGGAAGGAGTTTTACAGCGTTAGTTATTAATATCATATTTTCATTTATAAATGTATAAATAAAAAATGTGTATAACAAATAACTTAAATAAATATATATATATATATATATATATATATATATATATATATATATAAAATTGATGGTGTTACAGGTTTAATTATCAATATCATATTTTCATTAGCATAGTTAATCACATACCCCCGTTTCATGAATGACGGATCCTTCGGTTTGTACTATCGTATTCGTGGAGGGGTTGCGAACCTCTGCTGCGACGTGTAGATCATTAGATGTACTCCCATCCTGAATCATATACGCATCATCGCTTATCTGGAGCATCTGCGGATGTATGAAGCAGATGTATATATCTTCTCAACTCAACAGTATACATATAACCAACCTTATATATATATATGCTGCTTTTGGGACATAACATGTATATATATATATATATATATATGCTATATATATATAACTATATATATATAACTATATAACACTAGGTCCTGCTGCTATATATATATATATATTACTGATATTACCATGTCATCTGTCACCCCATCATCGTCATCGTCGGCGTATATGTATGATGACCCAGTCTCACGGACGCGAATTAGAAGTTTCTCTGTTGATAAAGTGTTGTAATGCTGTAGAGATGCTTCAGGAGGCCCGTGCATCATATATGTAGCATATATTATATATATAAATAACTGCTCTTCAACCAACAACAACAACATAATAACCAGTAGCCAGCAACCAATATAACAACTTCTTATACTTGCTATATGCCTATAACAACGCTCCATATATATATATGTAACTATATATATATATATATATATATATATGTATAACTATATACTATAGCATAACAGCAACCAGCAACAATATGTATATAACATAACAATAATAACATACTAATATAACTAACTTTCTATCATGCTATGCTATATATATATATACTATATATATGCGATGCTGCGGTGTACATACATTAACGTAGGGTGTTGCCTTCGTTTGTAAAGTAAAGTGTCCTAATAGGAGGACCCCAGTCATTGATAGTAACCCTCCTTCTATACATTACAGTCGGCTGGGATGATGAGCTCGCCATGCATTCATCACTCCGTGTCTGGGGGTCTATCTCCCCTGCACTCATTGATGACGGATTATTACTTGTTGGGCTGAATGTGACTGAACGTTCAGCGTCAGCGTTTTGCACAATCTAGATAGATATAATTCACACACCACATGTATATATATATATATATATATATATATATATATATATATATCCCTGTATGTAACATAACATATATATATATATATATATATCACTCTGCTGTATGGATGCGGGAATATATTACTCCGTATAGAGTTCAACTGTAACAACACCGCAACACCTTACCTGTTCGTTGAGGTCTTCGATAATGCGACTGGGGGATGTTGATTCCGTAAGTATGGGAAAGCCCTCGTCATCGGCATGAGGTTCTGAACTGTGAAGTGTAGAATGTCTGGCTGAAGACTGGGGCCTTTCCCCTGAACCTGGCACACCCGCGACGCTGACATTAGAGAAATTTCCATATGACTGTCCATGCGTAACCTCGGTTCTTGCATTAACATCTGAGCACTAACGTTAAAGAATATATATATATATATATATATATATATATATATATATATATATATATATATATATATATATATATATATATTCGGAAAGGAAATACCTCATGGCTCTGTTGCAGATCGTTAATGTTACGCACGTTGTGATCTGGCTCTGAGCTGTACCGCATCCTCTTAGACCTCTGACTGTATTCACATGATCTGGGGACAGAGGGCTGGATGAGGCTGGGGGATCCACACGTCACCCCACTAGTTTCGCCATAAGATTCGGCATCCCCTGTTACACTTTGCGACCAGTTGCTATTGATAGGTAGGAGTAGTAAATCACCGACATTTCGAATTACCGGTGTCTGATGAATCTCTGTAGATGGTTCAATCTGCACAGGACTCGACACTGTGCATGGGCCAGCGTGATTTGGTCCACCTTCACCCCGCTGTGTAGTGAAAGTAGTTGCCGTCCTAGGGTGGAGCTCGAGAGGAGAGGGATCCCTGGACGGCAGATCCTAATATGGAAACATAACATATATATATATATATATATATATATACTCACCAACATGTATATATATATATATATAACAACATATATATGCTGCTGCGCCTTGCCTGCCTTGCTGCTGCCCAGCATAGCTCTGTTGCTGCTGCTCTCATATATATGTTCAAGACAAATATGCGAAGGGGTGAAGAAGAACCGTAACATATGGAATCAGCGAGGGCCAACGACTGTCCAGAGCCCGCCACATGCTCTACGGTAATAAGAGCATTTATATTAGACCGTCCACTACTCATCGCTGCATCATATGTCTCTTGGAAATAATCTGTATTAAACACCTGCGCCCTGTGACGCAATGACTCTATATATAATATATATATATATATATATATAATATATATATATATATATATATATATATATAATATATATATATATATATATATATATAATATATATATAATAACAATAACAATTTTACTAACTATATATGTATATATATATGAAATATATATATAACATATATATAACTGTATAACCAGCCAACAACCAGCAGCCAGCAACTATGCTCAGCTGCCACTTTCTTGCTATGTATATATATGCTATATAGCTATATACATAACACTTAAAAATATAATACAGTCGAAGATAATACATAATATTTAAAATCTATTACGAGCCGATGATACTTACACAGTCACCACGGCTGGTATCCTGGGATGCAGGTTGGGCCCCAGTGACATTAACTCACTCTTAATGAATGCAATCTCACTAATTATCTTGGCAAGTGTAGCGGCCTGGTATGCGCGTTCACTGATGCGACACATGATAGCTGAATGCACGTGTAGAATGTGTATTCCTGTAAATAATAATGGGGAAGTAATAACACTAATAATAATAATAATAATAATGTTAATAATAATAATAATAATAATAATAATAATAATAATAATAATAATAATAATAATAATAATAATAATAATGATAATGATAATGATAATAATAATAATAATAATAACCACTATAATAATAATAAAAATAATAATAATAATAATAATAATAATAATAATAATAATAATAATAATAATAATATAATAATAATAATAATAATAATAATAATAATAATAATAATAATATGGAAAGGTACTACGAGCTTTACGGTTGATAGCTCTTTTGTTTCCAGCGACTTAACTCGACGATAGCACAATAGGCTTTGACCTCGAATATACCCTGTGATGGACTGTACGCATACTAATAACGTTATGATAATGTAAAGAGAAAAATAGAGAATGAAAAGCTTATGAAACAGGTACATTGTAATGAAGAGATAAGCATGGATATTGTACTGGGTAATAAAAGAAGGAGGGCAGTTAAAGGTAATCTTCCCACAGCCTAGGCCATTTCGAAGACATACGTTAATCCTCGTGTCTAGACATACGTACAAGAATACGCGTCTGGAATGTATGCTCCTTATCTTGTATCATTCAATTTTAAGACGGTAACCACAGACTTCTTAGAGTAATAAAGTGGATTATACTGCACGTTATTCACCCATAGGGCTAGCTTCATCGGTCGCTCTCTCTCTCTCTCTCTCTCTCTCTCTCTCTCTCTCTCTCTCTCTCTCTCTCTCTCTCTCTCTCTCTCTCTCTCTCTCTCTCTCTCTCTCTCTCTCTGTAATGCCTTTATCACGCACTAAATATATATATATATATATATATATATATATATATAGTATCGACTCTCAATATATATACTGCTCTGCTGCTCATATATATGCTTCTACTCTTCTCTCACTATATATATATATATATATATATATATATATATATATATATAACCTATGTAAAGCAGGAAAAAAAATATTCCCTTTCCACCCGTTTTTGTGTATAGCATTACAAATATTGACCTGGCCTTCTCTCTCACTCTCTCAGTAATGCCTGCTTTATCATACCCTAAATATATATATATATATATATATATATATATACATATATATAATATATATATATATATATATATATATATATATATATATATATATATATATATATAAAGGTATAATCTCAAGGCTTTATCTAGGAATCCTGCCGCTTCACTGCTAAAGTATATAGCTATCAGAAAATAAAATAATTAGGCTGTGAGTCTGCAAGCATTACCGAGACAATCTACATTCTAAAAGGTTAAAGATGAATGGGAAACCATCTCTAATAATAATAACTAATAATAATAATAACTAATAATAATAATAATAATAATAATAATAATAATAATAATAATAATAATAATAATAATAATAATAATAATAATAATAATAATAATAATAATAATAAGATTCCGCTAAACTACGGCCTCATCAAGGCAACAGTATTAATAAGCAAATCTTAATTGTAGTAAAAATTAAACTCAGGAAAATTTTCAGTTATTACCCAGTTATAATGCAGTCTAGAGCCCCAACCCATGTAAAATTCACTTTTAAATAATTCTCCACTATCTGAGTTGCCATCCATGAGATAGCGAATGAGTCCCGGTTTACCTCAGCACACTGTATCGAGAGGGCTGGGAGGTAGGGAAACGACTTCCAGCTCGCTCGAGAATTCTTCTTTTGTAATTCTTTTTGCATTATCTCTACTAGAACGGCGATGGTACTTACGTTTAGCTGGAAAGTAAATAAAATAGTTGGAAAAATATATATATATATATATATATATATATATATATATATATATATATACTTAACATAACATATATATATATATATATATATATAAATATATATATACTATATATATATATATGCACCAACCAACAACTAACCTCTTCTTTGCTATCTTCTATATATAGCAGTGAGCTTTCGGCCCACAGGAGAAGATGAAAAACGAAATTCACTAATGATGCTTAGGCAATTTCCTCTCTCTCTCTCTCTCTCTCTCTCTCTCTCTCTCTCTCTCTCTCTACTCTCTCTACCTCTCTCTCCCTCCTAACTCTCGGATAAGAGTATTCTTGAAGGCATGGGTGCATCAAAAGAGTTAAAAAAATAATAATAATAATAATAATAATAATAATAATAATAATAATAATAATAATAATAATTAATAATAATATAATAATAATAATAATAATATAATAATAATAATAATAATAATAATAATAAGAGGATGAGGCGGAAGAATGGAAAAATGAAACGAAAAAAAGTCCAGATTTAAATCGCATTCATAGCTTTTTGTGGGTGATAGTAGCTTTCATGCTGCTCTGTTTGTCTTGATGGCGTGGGTAACTGTTGTTGTTGTTGATGTTGTTGTTAACTATATTTGTTGTTATTTGTTGTTTTTGTTGTTTATTGGCTGTTGTCATCGTTGTAAGCTTAGATGAGGATCCTTGGGGTGTGGTTTGTTGCTGTGTGGATTCTGCTTGCAATAACTCGAGGCTTTACTGGTTTCTGATGTAGAAGATTATGTTTGTGATCGGCATTGGCTTGTTTTGATCTTTGTTGTTGTTGATGTTTGTTGCTGTTGTTGTTGTTGTTGTTGTTGTTAATGCCTTTGTGACTGTCGCTGTTTTTGCTGTGGATTTTTGTGATGAGAAGAAGCATTGAATCCGGTCCACAGAGAAAATGGATCGAAGAAGAAAGAAGCATCTCTCTCTCTCTCTCTCTCTCTCTCTCTCTCTCTCTCTCTCTCTCTCTCTCTCTCTCTCTCTCTCTCTCTCTCTCTCTCTCTCTCTCTCTCTCTCTCTCTCTCTCTCTCTCTCTCTCTCTCTCTCTCTCTCTCTCTCTCTCTCTCTCTCTCTCTCTCTCTCTCTCTCTCTCTCTCTCTCTCTCTCTCTCTCTCTCTCTCTCTCTCTCAAAAATTCGCAACTGACCAACAATACACCGTATTCATTACTATGTGATTAACAATTCAAATGAAAAATATATAAAATAGAATGATTAATTGTAATAATTTAGTGTTTAAAAATGGAGATAATTTGGAGTGAGAGGGGAAGCATGTTATATATATATATATATATATATATATAATAATAGCAATAATGTATGTATATAATAATAATAGCAGTAACCAGCCAGCAACCAGCTATATATATATATAATAATATAATATAGCCAGCAGTTTATTATATGTATATACATGCATAATGGCTTGCAGCCCGAACGATTGTGTAACCAGTATGTAGTAGCCATGTAATGTATAATATCGCCTTCGCTATATATGTATGCCAGTATGTAGCAACAACCAGCCAGCCAGCAGCCAGCAGCTCAATAGTATATAACATAACCTTCCAACATGTATATATATATATATAGCATAATAACCATGTATGTAACGCATGGCATAATGCCAGCAGCAACCAGCCAACCAACAAACCAACCAGCAGCCGCCGCTATGCTCTTCAATATGCAACAATAGCAGCAGCTAATATATAACCAACAATAGCCAATAACCTTAACCATATATATATTAACACAAAGGGCTGTATTATATGTATGTAATAACCAACTTAGCAATAATATATATATATATATATATATATATATAACTGTAACCAACAATAATATATATATAATATACCAATATATATATATATATATATATATATATATTCTATATATATATAATAATAGAGTTTAATTTGTCAAGAAAACTATCTTTCTTTCATAGCCCTGGGCGTAATCTTATCGGTCAAAATATCGGAGAAAAGGTAATTAACTGAAAGGGATTAACTTTTAACCGCAAACCTCATTAGACTAATCCACCTTGAAACTCTCAAAGCATGTATGGGAATGAAAATTTTTATTCATTTATTTCATATTTTAATACACATTTTGAACTCAAATTTCTATATAAACATGATTTCAGATTAGGACAGGCAGCCCGCTTTGGCACCGTCAGATGAGTCCGATACTTACCTAGCGATCACCGTGATGCAGCAGCCGAAAGGACGGGATTCGATTCCATCCCGTCCAATTTTATATATATCACAAGATGGTGGGGGGGAGTAAGGAGTAGTAAAAACCCCATCTCCTCAATGACAATGCGAACGAAAGACGAAACGAGTATACCAAACCGCGGTGGCGGTGGCGGTGGCAGGAAAGCGGGACACGGGGCGCGAAGGCGGCGGGACCAAGTCGGAGGCGGGGGAGAAAAACGGGCGCGCGCGGAAACCAGGTGTGATGATGATGATGATGTGATGATGATGATGATGATGCCGGGCAAGAGAGAGAGAGAGTAGATGATGTAGTCATGGCAACAACGAAAGGGGTAGGGGCAATGACAACAACTAAGAGGTAGGGGTAAGAGATGGTGGGGAGAAGAAAAAAAGGGGGTAGGGGTAACGTGTGTAGGTGCACACAGACGAGTGTATGTTGATGACTGCGTCATCAACATACACTCGACTGTGCGCACCTACGGTGCGACACTCCCAATAAAAGGGGGTAGGGAAAAAAAAAGGGGTAGGGGAAGGTAAATAATAATAATAATATATACACATACATAAAATTACTTACATTAAAAAAACACAATCATATGTACGCTACGTGCTGCTGGCTCTCGATACCTTTATTTGGTGTGGCACTCCGGCTCTGCACAGTGACGCTCCTATCTGGTACCCCATGCTACTATGTATATGTATAGCCTTAACCAGTAGCCAGCCATATATACATATATGTAACAGCAGCCAGCTATATATATATGTAACCAGCTAATAACAATAACCAGCAACCATACTTAACCAACATAACAACAACAGCCCATGCCCATGCTGCTGCCCTTGCCTATGTAAATAGCTGTAGCAACCAGCAGCCTTAGCCAGCAGCCATGTAATGTAACAACAACGCGCTGCTAACCAACAACAACTTGCTATGTAATAACCAGCAATATATATATATATATATGTATAACAACGCTGTAGCTGTATGTAACAACAGCTGCTGCTGCATGCTTCTTCTTCTGCTATGTAGTATGCTATATAACTGCTCAACTGCCTGCTCTGCTCATATATAACATAACATAATATAACATATGTATATAATATATATACCATATATATATATATATATATAAACTTTACTTATAACTGTGACAAAACATTAACTGGTGATAATTTAATTAAAGAAAATATAAAAGTAATTTACCAGATTATGTGAAATTGGAATCTAAGAGAAAAGATGCTAACCTCGATTACGGAAAAATATTCTTAAATACTTGTATAATAATATAATACAATAATATAATAAAACATAGCATATATATATATAATAACTTTCTTAATATGCCTTAACTCAATATAATAACCATATATATATATATATTATGTCCCCAAAAGTAAGTGTACTGATGTTGTATTTAATTATGTATTGGACTTATCTGAAATTACAAGTTATCCCCTTCGAAGTATGACCCTTGGAGGACACAACGGTTCCAACGTTTCTTCTACTGTTCATAGCAGTATTGGAAGTCATTTACACCAGAACTATTTGGTCACGTGTTACAGTATTTTTTATGTTTCCATCTTCCCAAAACGATGACCCTTCAACTTCATTTTCAACTTAGGGAAGAGGTAGAAATCGCACGGAGCTAGATCTAGGCTGCATGGAGGATGTGGAAGTACTTGAATGTTTTCTTTGCCAAGAAATTCAAAATTGAAGCGATTTGTGAGGGTGGCGCCTTATCGTTAACTGCGGATTCCAATCGTCTACAACGTGCGTCTGATTCGCTGAGACACTCGCTTTCGAAGTCACGTTCAAGACATCTCTGTAAGGCAGTTGACTGTTTGTTCTGAAGGTACAATTCACTTGTTACTATACCGCAGCTGTCCGAAAAAACACAATATCAGCGTTTTCACCTTGGGTGCTCGCTATGTGCTTTTCTTCGGACGAGGAGGCCTGTGTGCCATTCCACATGCCGTTTGGTTTCAGGATCGTACTCAAAAAACATGATTCGTCTCATGTTATAACTTTATCCACAAAACTGTGCTCCATTTTGAGTCTTTCAAGTAAATCTTGACAAATTTTGGCCCTGTTTGCTTTCTGCTCCACAGACAGGTCTTTCGGTCCTAGTTTTCCACAAATTTTTCGCATATGCAAATGTTTCGTTAAAAATTCTATGAACTGCATTTTTATCCAAACCAGTTTCTTTTGCAATCACTCTGACACTGAACCGGTGGTCTCTCTCCATCACAGCTCTAACAACTTCCGCATTTTCATCGTTTGTTGACGAGATTGGTCTTCCACAACGAGGGTCGTCTTCAACATTTTCTCGGCCCTCTTTGAAAGCTTTGTGCCACTTAAAAAACCATAGTTCTCGAAAGAGTGGCATCCCATAAGCTTCTAAAAATGCAAATGTCTCAGTGGCAGACTTGTTACGTTTCACACAGATTTTGATAGCATCGCATCGCCAAAACGTGACGAGGATAGAAAATACGCCAAAACACAAAAAAAATGTAGTGCAAAAACGTAACGAGGTAAGAACAGATGCACATACATAAACAGATGTAGTGCATGACTGACTTTATAAATCTGATTAAAACTGGTTTGGATATGTAGCTACCCACTCGTATACGTCACGGAGGGGCTACATTACTTAGTCGTTCATGGGATATTCAGTAAACTTACTTTGGGACGAGATATGAGTGTATATAAATATAACTATATATATATATATATATATATATACTATATATACTATGCTGCTACTATATATGCTGCTTATATGTAACATATATAACAACGCTGCTATAGCTGCTGCTGCTGCCTGCTGCTGCTGCTGCCAACCAGCCAGCGCTGCGCCCGCTGCTGCCTACTGCCGCCTCTGCCTGCTCACTCGAATATATTTGGGGAAAGTAAAATTGCAAGTATATATTTCCGGAGGTCAGGTCATTTCTCATCGGGTTTGACCTTTCCATTTTTCTTTGCGATGGAAATTGGTACCTCATTTAAAGCTTCATAAATTAGAGAAAATGTTTTAATTTATTTTCTTTATTTTATGGGATTTTCAGATTGGACGTACTCGAAATGATATAATGAAATCTGGTAAAATACATACATACATGTATGCATACATACATACATACATACATACATACATACATACATACATACATACATACATACATACATACATACATACATACATACATACTAATACATGTAGTAATATATATATATATATATATAAATATTCGTATATCTGTTTAGGTATATATATATATATATATATATATATATATATATATATACTATATATATATATGCTGTAACCAATATGTAACAATAATAATAACCAAAAATAATAATAATGTCCAACAATATTAACCATATATATATATGTATATATAGCCAACTTGATGTAACCTTTGTATATATATGCATGCCTTATGGCAATATAGCCAATAGCATAACTATTCTTCCTTCAACCATGCCAGCCAGCAGCCAACAACCATGTAATAATAACCAGCCGCTTCTGACAAGCCATACATTTGCTGTATAAGCATCAGCGATAATCCGCAGTCAACAGCAATATACGTAGCCAGCCAGCTAACCGTAATATGCGCCAGCATATGCTAACAGCAACAATAACCAGCCTTCTGCTCGTATGCCAGCAACAATAACAATAGTATGCTATAACGCTTCTTCAGCTAGTATGCCAACGTATATCGCGCCAGCGACGCTATCCTTCGCTGCTCTCAGCCAGCAACATAGCACTGCTGTATGTAATATGTATATAGCAACGCTGCACCAGCAATATAGCTGCTATCTTCTTATATATATGCTGCTGTAGCTATCATGTATAATAATGAAGTAATAGTAATCATATATAGCCAGCCAGCCTTCTCAGCTGCTAACCAGCAGCAGCCAACACTTGTAGCCAGCCAGTAATGGCCAGTAATAACCAGCAATAGCCAGCTGTATGGCAATGGCCGGCAACAGCCAGTGTGGCTGGCAGCAGCAACCAGCAGCCAACTTGTAGTATATATCTAGCCTATGCTAGCTCAGCTCTGTAATATGTATATAGCCTTGTATTGAGGAAAGGAGAGACGAGAGAGAGAGAGAGAGAGAGAGAGAGAGAGAGAGAGAGAAGAGAGAGAGAGAGAGAGAGAGAGAGAGACAGACAGAGGACAGAGAGAGACAGAGAGAGAAGAGAGAGAGAGAGAGAGAGAGAGAGAGAGAGAGAGAGAGAGAGAGAGAGAGAGAGAGAGAGAGAGAGAGAGAGAGAGAGAGAGAGAGAGAGAGAGAGAGAGAGAGAGAGAGAGAGAGAGAGAGAGAGAGAGAGAGAGCAATGTGATCAGTTTTTATAAATGACTTCTTAAAAAAATATTTATTTTGCACAAAGGAAAAAAATAGAGAACACACAAAACCGCTTTTTATTTAAATGTTTATTTCAGGTCGGAATTTAATTAGAAAGAATTGAGAACTGAACAAATCATTTTAAAATGTCACGAAATAATAAAAAAAAAAAAAAAAAAAAAAACAGTTCAGTAGAAAAAGTTATTCTTATCTCCGAATTTATAAAAAAATAAATTCTTAGTAAAACATTTTTGAACTGTATCATGAAAATTACACATCTAAACACGGATCTTGGAGAAGTATTCTAAATGTGATATAAAAATGAAACTAAATTCGGTAGAAAATAATGAACAAAAAAATTATAATAATAAAAGTATTAAAAATAAAATAAAAGAATGAACAATTTAAAAAATGTTTTTTTTTTCTCACTATATAATATATATATATATATATATATATATATATATATAACTATCAATGCTCTTATATAGCATAACTTAACAATAATAATAACCAGCCAGTATATATAATATCTTTCTTCATATATAAATAACCTTATACTTATGCTGCTGTATATATATATATATGTATATAATATATATAATATATATATATATATATATATATAATATATATATAATTAAAGTAAGTAAATAACAAAACCCCAGAAGGACTTTCGCCCTCGGTGAGACCTTTCGAGAAGGTCCCCGGGAGAACTTTCGGCCTAACGGTTAAATCCGCTAGCTGGCCAGGCCTATCGCGGATGCCGGATTAATTCCCAGTAAAGCACACCACAAATATACTCATTAACGTCTGAGTGGGACGACTAGAGTTAATGGTGGCAAAAGCTCACATTCTCGCTCAACCTCGCTCCAACCTGAGGCCCCCGCGCTTGCTAAGCGATTGCTCTACCACTGAGCTAGGAGCACACACACACACACACGCATATATAGCATAATATATATATATATATATGCGCCTGTATATAACTTTAACAACAGCATATTATATATGCCCTATGCTATAATATATATATATATATATATATCCTTATACTATATATTAGTATATGGTCCAGTAATCAATCGATAAATTTCAAATTATTCAGTGATCGAACACGACTGAAGCAAATAAAATCTTAATAATAATAATAATAATAATAATAATAATAATAATAATAATAAAAATAATAATAATAATAATAATAATAATAATAATAATAATAATAATAATAATAATAATAATAATAATAATAATAATAATAATAATAATAATAATAATAATAATAATAATAATAATAATAATAATAATCATAATAATAATAATAATAATAAATAAATAAATAAATAATAAATAATAATAAATAATAATAAATAATAATAAAATTAATAATAATAAAGAAAGTAATAACCGAATTAAAGAACAAAAAATGTGGTGTTCATTCTATCCCCAACCACCTCCTCAAACTCACTGCTGATGTAATAGCCACCCCTTTAAAACACTTGTTCAGCGAATCATTTTTAACAGGAATATTTCCAAAAGTTTTCAAGAGAGCAAAGGTGATCCCAGTACCTAAAAAAAGAGACCTTTCACTAGCAAAAAATTACAGGCCAATAGCTATCACAAATACGATACTAATACATTCGAATAAATAATTTTCAATCAAATAAGAGAATACTTTAGATCAAACAATATTCTCAGCACTCCCCAATTTGGATTTAGAAAAGGACGCTCAACTTCTGATGCATTCATTTGTTTAACCGAAAACTTTACAGAAATATAGAAAATCAAATGCACTATATATACACTATATACTAGTAACTTGTTCAACTCACATGACCAAATTTCTGTCTCCTTTCCTGATGATCCTTCTATCTTAATAAATGACAAAAATGCAGACTCTCTCGATCTCGAAAAGCAGTAGGCACTTTAACAAACATAATGAAATGAATAGTGCTACCAAGCTGTTTCTAAATTTAAATGTTATCTTATATTATTTAGTACAGGAACAAATTAATTATTTCAATCAAGAAATAAATGAAGTAGGACTACATATGGGGCTTCAAAAATGCTAAAAAATATAGGATAGCAATCGATGAAAACCTACATTTAAAAATAACATGTTAACAACCTAGTTTGCAGACTGGCTAGATACATGTACGATACGTATGTGCTAATAAAATTAAAAGATATTATTTCTCTCTCCATTCTTAAGAAGATATACTATGCATTGATACACCCCCATTTACTATACTGTCTTCCAATCTACAGACCACAAGTAACTCAAACCATCCTGTATTATAATTCCAAAAGCTCTTTTAATTATTCGCCTCATTGGCCTGGCTCTATCACTACTAAAAATACATAAAGTTATCCATAACAATGCATGTGACTTCCTACTAAAATTTTTTCGCTCAAACCAAGCAAGGTGTGAGGCAAGTTGAATTAATTTATAAAATAATACGAACATAAGTTCTCCATTCTGTCGACTAAAAAAAGCAATGTGTCAGCAAAGCAGCTAAACTTTACAACTCAATGCCACAAGACAGTAAAACTGCCAAAACTCTTGAAGTCTTTTGCTAAAAAAAAAAAAAAAATTATAAATAAATATTAATAACAAACTCAACGATTTTATTTTTGTAAAATCTAGCAATTTTTATTTTTTGAAACTTTTTTAACTGGCTACCATTTCAGTACCCGTTATTATAAAAATTCGTGATTATGGTAATGAAATTAACTATTTTCAGCCATTTCATTGTTATAATTAAAACGTTTAACATTCTTTACAAAATAACAACTGCAGACATATCTATCGCAATTTTTACTTATTCTAATTATTCTTAATATTGTATTTTATCATCATATTTCCTATTATTATTATTATTATTATTATTATTATTATTATTATTATTATTATTATTATTATTATTATTATTATTATTATTATTATTATTATTATTATTATTATTATTATTATTATTATTAATGTAATTTTATTACTATTTATAGTAATAGCATTTGTAGTAGTATTAACATTACCATTTTTCTATTATTATTTTTACTATTATAAGTGAAACGTGTATATTTATTATTTATTCATTATATTTTAGCAAGAGGTGTCCTACGTCGTCATTTGTTTGGAAGAAAGATCTTTGACAGTGTGGGAGGGAGCATTCTGATATCTATGTTTATATTTCTGAAGGGTCGGATGGTGCCCAGAGAGAAGACGGAACAGCATCACCCTTGAATGAGGGTCTGATTGTTACTTCGGAGAAATTTCTTGTGGACGCCCTTTTAGTATTACGTTGTTTAGATATTCTGAGATCATTCTTGTTTTAATTGTGTCTGGATGTGTGTGGATGTGTCTGGGGGGGGAAGGAAGGAAGCGTGCTGTATATGTTAGAATAGTACATGGCTGGTGTGATTTTTTTCATTATTGGTGCAGGTGGTTGTTGCTGTAATATTTGGTGGAGTGGGTGAGTTGTTGAGTGTTTCATGCTGTAAAATTGGGAGCCTATCATGGCGAGATGTGCCTCTATTGAAAGTTTTATTGTTTCTCTTTGAAAATAATGGATGGGAGTGGACAACCTCTTATTATTATTCCAAGAGCTTTGTTTTGAACGATCTCTAATTTTTGGATGATTGACTTTGATATTGTGGAAGCCCAGGATGGCGATACATAGATTAAAATGGGATGTAGATTGTTTGTAAACTATTGTGAGGAGCTCTTTGTGTTGGTCAAAATTTGTTTCGTTCTGCGCTTTCATCTCATTCAGTTTATGTGTGGCTCTAGAGGCAATGCTGTTTATGTAGGAGTTCAACGACATGTGTATCGAAAATCAAGCCAAGGATGATGGGTTGCTTATTAAGAAACAGTCTATTCTTTGAGAGGTGAACTGTTGGATTGGTATTTGACTCACTTCTGTTAGGTGTTGGTATTGTAATAAAGGAATTTTGTGGGGAAGCTTTCATATTGTATTGCCGTGGTTTTTGTCTTCTTGTTTTTATGGAGGAGCTTAAAACTGTGATTGTGAGGTCGTCTGCATATATATTAATTTTTATAGTGGGTGATGTGGGTTGTGGTAGATTGTGCACTAAAAAATTAAAGTGTTGGTGATAAGATTTCGCTCTGGGTATCTCCATTATATAAATGTATGTACGGGAGGTATGGCGTCCGTGTATTGCCTTCGCTATAGGACCGAATGGGAAATTTGCTATTATTTTCTTATCATTGTTCTTTGTTTCTGTGTTTAATTCTTTTCTATTAAAGGTGACGTGATACTGTGTCGAATGCTTTGTTTCTGTATATTGCCTCTAGGAGAGTGCGGGAGGTTGATAGATTTGATAGATTTTGTTTGAAACCGGTGACGATAATAGATAAATTTCAAGTTAGCATTTATCGTCGGCTAAGTAGTGTGTCCGTGGTTTCACGTTAAATGTGTTTTGCCGTGGAATGGCCTCATTAATTATTAATATAATATATATAGTATCCGTTGTTTTTTAGTGACTAGGTAATATGATTATATATCTATTAATACCTATATATAGAGTAACGTATATACATATATTATATTAATAATATATATTTATATATATACTATATATTTAAATATAATATAATAGTGGTAAATGTGCTTAAATATTATTAATACTGTTTAGAGTATATATATTATAAAAAAATTATGCCCATATAGCACTAGATAGATATATATATGGTTAATATTAAATGGGTTATATTCATATATAACCTTTATACACTATAAAGGTATTCGTAATTTCTACCTAGGTTAAATTGTATGACAGGTGATATACCGTAAAAATATATATTAACTGTATCCATTATAGTATTTATGTAACTAATTATGAATATTTAATAATTTTATGTAAGAGAATAAAATAAATAATATTATTCCCAATTTATATATATATATAATAAATGTTAGAAATATAACTATTAAAGAAACATAAATCAGTGATGAATATAAATTACATATATAAGTTATCTAGATATTTCCTCCTTTGCAATAGCGCAAGAAAGACAATAAGGTAAAATTACATATTTATAGACATATAAGTTTAAGTGATAGTATGATTAATAATATATTAAAATACTAATATTAATATATATTAGATTAGAATATAATTAGTGTGATATAATTCGAACTTAATCTATTTATAATAATATATATATATATATATTAATTATAATATATAATTATAGATATATAAATATAGTTAATAATATATATTATTATATATAATAGTATATGAGTACTACTATATCATATTCACGAGTTCCTATCCGCCGTCCGTCGATGGGTAGGGACAATATAATATAATAGACCCGACTTTAGTTAAACCTGGAGTGATTGGCGAAAGGAGAAGTGAATAGGTGGTGGGAAGAGAGACGGAAGATTGATAAATAGAGTGTGGGAAGTCGAAATGAATTTATTGGCAATAGGATAAATGAAAATTTGAAGAATCTGCTGAGTGGGATAGTTGCTCCTTAAGACAATGTTTTTCCGAAAGACGGAATGTTTTGGAACTTCGGAATAGTGAAACAGCCAGTAACTACCTTAAGAATAATTCTTTTGGTTTTATAACGATGTTATTTATAATATTTAATATATATTCTGTATTAAATAGTGAGATTATTTATATTATCTTTTGTAGGATTTGTAAGCTTCAGTTTCCTGAAGCTCAGTTGAACTATTTATATGTGATAAAAAAATATCTAATTTTTTGAATTTTCTAATTTTTTTTCCTGTCTGAGGGCGATGGCAGGGAGTGCCTGAAAAACCTTCCTATTATATTGCCTCCTTTTATGATATGTCCGGAGCGAATTTGCGCAATTACTTTATCAATCCTACAAACAACCACCCTTACAATTTTCACAGAAAATGGGTGATTATATAATATTTATATATATTTATAATATTTAATTATATATATACATATATATACTATATATATATATTATATAATCAATTTAATTTATTATTTACTATTATATTTAATAAGTTTATGCCTCTATAATTATATTTCAATATTTATAAATTTTTGTTATAAAATATAGGTTATAAAAATAATATTAATTTATATTATTTTGTGATATATATATATAGGTATCTTTATTGAGTTTCACTAAGCCCGTAATATAACAAAAGATCTGTACAATTACTAATCATAAATAAATGAAGAGTAAAAACAGAAAAGATATATAATTTTAAAGTCTTCTCCATAAAGGCAAGCACTTATGGCTTGGGAGAAGGAAAAGATTTAGTCACGAAGAAAAGGATACAGTATATTAAAAGATTTTTGAGGGCGGTAGCGGCATTTATTAAATTCGTAGTTAAGTTACCATTGCATTTATTTAATACATTTTATAGATTCTTTTAACGAGGCATTTGGAAGTATGGAACCTTTTATATTATAGACTAATAATTAATAATAATAATAATAAAATAATAAAATATATAAAATAAATAATTAATAATATAATGAATTAATAATAGTGATTATTCAATATAAACATCAACTATAATATATTTATTTAAAAAATAATAATAACCGGCGGGGACATAGTATTTATAGCTATAGATTATATATATATATCTTATATCACTATTATATATATATATATATATAATAGTAGTTATAATAATCATTACGGTGGAGTTATACGTTATAAGTATAGCAGGTATATTTATAATATTATAGTATTATTATATCATTAATTATAGTATTTTCATTAAAATTAGTAGCTAATAAATAATATTATTTTATAGTGAATATTGATTACTATATTACATAGTGATTATTACTATAGGTAATTTAATTTATTTTTCTATATTCTTTATTATACTACCTATATATATATATATTATATATAGTAGTATTATTATTATTATAATGATAGATATATATAATTTATAATATATATAAATAATATTAGAATTATAAAAGTATAGATAATAATTAATTAATTAATATTAATAATATTCATTTAGTATATATACTATTACATTATTATATCTATATATAGAATAATATAATATGATTTTAATTATAATTTGCCGTTTTACTATTTATATAATAGTTTTATATACTAAAATAAACTACGATGTTCAGGCGTTCAATTATAATTAATTATAATAATATTATTACTGTTAATGAGCTACTTATCACGTGGCTCCTCGTACTCAGAGGAGACTACAGGGACGTTTTCCCTAATACCTTCGTAGGGGTAGGGCTGTGAAGTGAAATCCTACCTCTGCACACCTATAGTCAATATACCAAAGAGCGTTGCGGTTGTGTGTTCACGTGTTTTGATCCCTCTCCGGATGGGTGAAGATGGTATATTTAATTCAGGTTCCTTATCCTTCGAGTTCCCCAGTGGATGTACCGGCCGAGGACCCTCAATGAACCTCCGTGCCCCACTCGGTTCGGTAATATACCTCATTAGTTGGTAATTTATTCCTTAGTTAAAAAAACACAAAACAAATTTTCAATTGAAAGTCATTTTATTTTAACGAGTAACGTATAAATAATTCTTTTAATAGGCCTCTTCTACCAATATTACGTATAATTATTAACCAATAATTTTTTATTAATTTTTTTTTTACACTTTCAAATACAAAATTATTTTACCAGAGATATATCTAATTTCATATGTTTTTTCCTATTTTCTCTATGGTCAGCTATGTATCATATGATATGTTCTTTATTTTTTTTTTTAGCTTAATTTTTTCCACATCTACAATTTTAATCCTACCCTCTCCTCCCCCTGTACATTCGCATGCAATGATTATTCCTTTTCCCATTAGGTAGCTGGTGTGTCAGTTTTTAGATACGGAATTGTGGCCGTCGTGTCTTAACAAAAATGTTTTGTAACAAGTAATACAAGACTAATATCATCAACTATTAAGAACTCGTATTCGTTGATCGAAAGACTCAAGGTAGTGGTTATTTATTTCTCGATGCGTGCTATTAATTTACCAATTTTGAAACAATCTACTAGACAACTTGACGTAGTTAGCGACTTACCTTTAGCTGATAATGGTTTCATAATAGCTCTCAGAGATTTCTTCTTAGTTATTATGTTAAATATTTTTCATATTTCATTTTGTAAAAAAGTGTGTAAATTTTATACTTTATATTAACATCACGGGAAATAAGACTATTGTAGTGAAATATTATAAATGAAAATGAATCTTTGATTATGATATAACGTAAAAGGCGTGAATGACAGTTCTTGCTGGCATAATAGAATACGCAATATTATTCCTTTACTATCTACTCTTTTTTTAACCTTTCGTACGAAATCATAACTAGGTTACATGTATAAAATTATAATATATATAATATATATATATCATATATATTAATATTATATAGTATCTACTGTTATTACTGTATATTTACAGGTGGATAGGTATATAATACATATATTGAGTTATTTGTATATATGGTATTTTAATAGAAGTATAAAAATATATTAAATATGTAGTTAGTATTTATAAAGTATATATTATTTTCACTATTATGATTTATGTTTGAAGGGCTTTGCTTATTTTTACGTTAACTTTGATTAGTGTTATTATATAGGTATATTAGAGTATTGGAGAGAGAGAGAAGAGAGATAGATGAGAGTATGATGAGAGAGTGGAGGAACGTAAAAAAGAAAAGCTTACAAATCCTTTTACAACAAAAGAAGACTTGAGGAAGTATGTATGGAGCGGCGAAACAGGTACAAGCTTTAGATACGGGAAAGTGAAGTCGCTTTCATAACTTTAAATCTAGTTATTTAGTATATATATATTAATATAATATATACTTCATATATATATATATATATATATAAGTAGGTTATATATTTATATATTATATATATACTATTATATATGATAATACAATATCGATTATAAAAAAAATATATATAAGTTTAATTGCTATATGATATTTAACTTAATACTATATTAGTAATTATATAAAATAATAAATATAATATAATATATTAATAGAAAATAATAAAATATAATTATTATATATATAACTAATATATTAATATATATATAAATATATAAAATATATAATAAAGATAAATAATAATATATTATATATATGTATATATAATAAAATAAAGTAATATATATAATAATATAATAAATAAAAATATAAAAATAAAATATATATATATATAAATATATATATATAATATATATATGATATAAATATATAGTGTATATAATATAATATATATATATAATATAATATATAATGATATAATATATATATATAAATTATATATTATAACTATATATATAATATATATATATATAAATTTTTTAAAATTACTATAATATATACTTATACATAAAATATAGATTATATAAATATATATATTAATATAATATATACTTAATATATAATATAGTATATATATTATTAGTAGTATTATGATATATATATATATACATCTATACGGGCTATATAGATATATATATAATAATGGCTTTCTTTTTCGACTTTCGTCATATATTTCTACTATTTTCTGTTCCAGTTTCATGTGGACGTCTTTGGAAAGAGCAAGGTTGGGTTGATTAGATAATATATATATATATATATTATATCATTCCTATGACATAGTCACTATTATTATCATAGTTATTATATTAATTATTATAATTTATTATATAATATTCTTATATATCATCCTAATCTTATAATATTATAGTACTTATAGTAATTATAATATAGTAGTATTGCTTTTTCTTGTATAGTTTGATAAAGTTCCGTATCGCGTTCCGCAATACCTATATTATTCCGTACTAAATGATGTCTCCTCGCCTCCATTAATACCGAAATATTCGGTTCCGAATAATCTACTTCGCCTATTTCGGCCGAATAGTTATTTCAAAAGTCTCGGCATCCATTTAGTGGAAAACAAATAAAGAATAAACTTTACACTGGCAACAAAAAAAGGTGATTCCATATAGTGATTCTCGGAATTTGCTGTGTGTCATCATACCCTTTTTCGTGTCAATCATGGATCCGTATTTGTGCATTATTCCCTAGGAATTGTGACCCAGAAATTCAAGTTGCTCACTAGCGTAGGCTGTATAACGTATCCTTCCTGCATATATCTGACAGATTACAGCCAAGTTACTGCTCGGTCGATATCCAGGAAGCATTGTTGCTAAGGTACTTTTAAGAGATAACGTCTACATGTATGAGATGTACAATGACCTGGATGTGTTCTATCATCTCAACTGATACAGTCCAGGATGGTGTCGTCATTGTTCACCAGGGTGAACTGACGATCTTGCATGTGAGTTGTATTTGCCGAAGTTGTCCTTTGAGCTGTGGACTTCGAAGTTTGATGAAATATCGGTAAACTACTGGACCTATGAGGCACAAAGAGTAACATTTTATTCTGTAACAGAGATGCACGAGAACTTGCGGGAGGGCTCTTCCAGTCAGATGGTAACTTTGTGTAGTTGCAGAATGGAATTTGCAGCCTACTATCGCTATGGGACTCGCACTCTATTTAAGAGAAATGGTTGGGTTGCAGTGCAACTGTTAGTTAATATTTTTAAAGTTGATTTAAAGTGTGTGTTGTTATTGTATACCAAGAAACGAAGGTGGAAGGCCGATATAATAATTTACTTACGAGGTCGAAATGGAAGACGCACAACTCATTACAGTTTGGATAGGCTACAATATCAGGTTACATCTGGAATTTTAAATATGCGTCGACCTCAAATTGGTAAACATTTTGCTCGGTCAGCGAGCCAGGTTTCACCAATTTAGTCCCTGCTTCTCCTTGCTATGGACTCGCGGCGCAAAGGATCACTGGACCAAAAAGAGAATGGCCACCGAGGGAAACCTTGATGCTAGGTGACAGGAACATCGTACGTGAGCCACTTGTACAGAGAGAAAACATCATCCTACCTCCACTACACATAATAAAACTTTGTTTGTATGAAAAATTTGTGAAGGCTCCGGACCATGTGGGACGAATGCCTTTCCCTATATTCCATGGTTCTCAACGTTTCCTGGAGGATCTGCGTTTTTTGAGTTACGAGTAAGAAAAAAGCTGGGAGTGAGTTTGATGGCCCACATACCAGCCAAGGACACTATCTCCGTGATGCGCATCCCCTTGCTAACAACAATGAGTGTTTTAGAGGTCAATGATGCGTGTGAACTGGCTTTTTCAGAGTATGTAAGCACCAGAAATTTTCTGGGGAACAGGAAAGCCTGACGAACCACTAAACCATGTACAGAGATTCTCTAGACAGTTTTCATTCTCTGTGAGCAGGAAGGAGTTTAATTAAAGGATGCACTTCTTATAAAGCATTCTCACTCTAGAGAAAAATTTCGTCGAAACCAGAGGGGATGTTAGTGTATGAGCAGGGGTAGTTAACGGCTTCCGGATTAAGATCTAAAGTTCCATGTAGATAAAGATGCAGGCAAGTGAGAAATATCAATATGATGGCGACGACTACTTTGGGCAAGCTTTGTATTTAGGGATATAATCCAGACGCTTATTGCACAGGATAGGATATCGTTCTACGAAGTAGTAATAAGTTTCACTACCACGTAGGATGTTTTACATTAACTAAACAAATTCCTTCTATTAACATTTCACTGTTGGTTGTACCCAATATATCTCTATATTCTAGTTGTGAGTTATATGTTGTAACTATTATCTATCTTAAGAGTATCATGTTAATTGACAGGTAATCATTGACATTTGTTCTATCTCCATTCATATATCCAATAATATATATAATAATATACTAATATATACATATATATATAATACTATATATATATATATATATATATATTATATATTATATATATAATATATATCATATATATATGATATAGTATATATATATCCCAATAATTGTTGATAAGCACCTTCATTGAAAAACGTCCGTAAAAATACATAAATTTTACAAATCTTGTTTCACGACATATCTCTCACAAATCGCGATTGTTTGCGGAGTTATTATATTTATTATATTAGTAATATACTGTGTCGAATTATTATTATATTTTTAATATGCAAAACATGAATTACATTTTTGAGGAATCAGCACATCTCAAATAATCAATTGTGCAACTCCGTCCAAAAAAATTTCATATTTAATCTCATGTATATATACAAAGTAAAAACAAAAAAGTAAATAACTTTCCTAAATAACTATAGCAAACCATTCACTATTAAAAATAATTAAATGAAAATATTGAAGTTTCGTAGTAAAGAATTTTAAACTAAACTCATTTAGATATGCTTCTAAAGGTTAAGATATGCCAGAACATTAGCAGTGTATCATCCTATTCAGATGTATAATCTCATTTCCTTGTGGCTCTTTAATTTATTTTTATATCCCCTGTTTGTTAAATATTCCATTCTGTAAATGATGTATCGGTTGGAACTGAAAGGCAGATTTTTATTGCTAGTTTTTTACAAATCATATGGAAAAACTAATTTAATCTCCTAGTGGTTTTTTTCCGAACCAATTGAAGGAGAATATCATTGTCTTCACTGGTCAAAGTAGGCATACTTATATAATTTGGTATTATTTCTTTGATATTATAATTAACCGATGTATCCTTATACTAATTTATAATCCACGAGAGTCAATCACCGATCGTCAGAAAGAATGGACTTTCTTTTTTTCACTTCTCTCACTTTCTTTTCTGTATTAACCATTTTGATGCCACAATTTCCTTTACAAACTAAATCATTTAAATTGGACGAAGGAAAAGGGAACCTTTCAGCTTCTCACTTTTCTCCCCATCTGTGAATCATCGCTCAGCAGAAGAGTCAGGAGCTTAAAAAATTTCAAGCAATTAACTCTTTCCAGCCTCATTACCAATATTATTTTACTGATAAATCAAAAGTTGAACAATATTACTTGCCAGATCGCAGATCTATGAAGTAGCTACACACAAAGAACTCTATAATACATCATAAAGAAAACTTTAGATGTTTTTCATTATACTGATCTCGTTAAGCTGGCGTTTTCAAGAGTTGTAATTATTCCATTCGAAGTCTTTATGTTTTATGCTGTCAGTTTAAAAATTAGTATTTATTCTAAAAGGAAGGGATCACTGTCGAGCGACTGTTACTTCACGTTTAATGCGTGTTAGTGATGTTGTCAAATGGCTTCAAGTAAATGGAATTTTGCCACTGAAAAATCAGTCAACATCTTTCGATTTGTATTCAGCAGTACGTATATGGATGGGACTTTTTGTAATTCAAACAATCTTTTAGAGGCATATCACAAGTTCTGTTTCCAGCTTTGTAAGAAATCTCTTGAATTAATTTTTATGCGGGTTGATACACTTCAAGCTGCATCTGTAAAGTTTTAAAGCTTTGCATGCATGCCGTTCGTTCTCGAATTGGTGAAATGAGGGGAGGATTGGTGCTAGTATACTCTGCAAGTAAATATACAATTCTTTAATTCTATGACTTCGTGTGTACATTAAAGAGTAGTTGAATTTTCTGTGAATGCCTTTAGTTCAACATGTGAATAAAACATGAAAATTGAAGATAGCAAGGCCACAATCTTCCCTTATACCAGCTACCATGTTCGATCCATTATCCCGTATCACTAATAAACTCTAAAAATACTAGATATTATTGATAAAAAATGACAAAGGCCCTTATAGGATCTGACAAAGGACAAAGATTTTCGCCATGGCTACAAAATTTGCTATATTTTTATTTTTTTGGGCGGAAGAAACAAAGCTTCCTTGAAATTACAATTTAAATCCATATAGGATAACCTACTTTCACACTGAATATGTGACTTAATATAATCATATGGTATATAAGTACTTAAATTATTCGGTGACCTTGGACATTGGTATTTTCTGATTTGATAATAGTTCGGCAAAAAAGCCGGTTACCGGATTATTTCGGTACCAGTATTTTGACCGAATAGGTCGAATACTTACCGAATATTTCGCACATCTAATTATAATTATTATATATGATTATATATTATAATAATTATTATTACTATTATAATAATATAATTAGTATATATATTATTAAATAATTACTAAATTTATTATTTATTATATTATTACCTATATTTATTTTATATATTCGACCCCTAGATCGTACCGATAGACTCGGTTTTCTGTGGTTCGAAAACTAAAAGCGCTGTACGGTGCCGGTGCTAGGACGCCTCCTCGTACTTTCCGGGTTTGTCGGCTTTCTAAGGAACACTTTGGTGAAATTAACTAAAAAAATGGAAGTGATCCCAAAATACTCTCCCATTTGCCACGAAATAACGTACTTTTTACCTTCTAGTTACGAAGCGGTTTCTGTTGTCGAAAAACTAAAAGCAGCTGTACGGTGCTTAGACGCCTCTCGTTACTTTCCGGGGGTGTCGGGCTTTCTAAGGAACACTTTGAAAATTAACGTAAAAAAATGTGAAGGATCCCAAATACTCTCCCATCTTGCCACGAAATAACGTTACTTTTTACTTCTCGTGAGATGGGTGAAAAATTAATTTTTCGTTCCTTAAGGGAGTTTTTTCGAGGAAAACTAAAAATATAATTTCGGAATCTAGGACTTCGCGTAGCCTCGTAAAGTTAAGCGTGTCGTAACGCAGTAAAAGATCGAAACTACTGTCGCCTTTCGCTTTCCGTCTATCAGTTTACGAAGCGGTTTCTGATATCGAAATAGTGAGAGCAGCTGTAGGGTGCTTAGACGCCCCTCGTTACTTTCCGTGGGTGTCGGGCTTTCTAAGGCACCCTGAAATTTAACGTAAAACAATCTTAAGGGTCCCTCCCTCTTAAGCTTCGATCTTGCCACGAAATAACGTTACTTAAATAAAGTTTTCGTTCCATAAGGGATTTTTTTTCGATGGAAACCAAAAATATAATTAGGAAATCTAGGACCTCGCTTAGCGACATAAGGTTAAGCGTGTTGTGAGGAAATAATAGATCAAAAAGTTATTTGTCGTAAAATATTACAGCGTCATTTCCTACGGAATTCCTGTTTTAAATGTAAAGCATTTTCCCCTTTCATTTAATTTTCTTTAGATTCGTAATATAGACTGTTTTATAGCATACCCCGAGTCTAATCGTAAATTAAATTTTGTGTAATGACTCGATCGGCTTTCGACGGTAATGATTCCCCTGTTTGTTCTGTTGTATTAAAAATATTCTTATTTTTTTTTATAGTCGTAGGCGTCCTTAGGTCATTCCCTCATAAGTTTAAGGGGTAGGGGGGTTCTGGGACATTTTCAAATTTCCGAAAAACCTAAGTGTTTCCGCCCTTTGGCGTAAGGTGAGGACAAAAAACCGTTCCCGTTTTTATGGGCTTTTTCGCCAAAATTTTATTGGATCGTTCCGCTTTAGATAATTTTTGCCACCAGCAAATAAAAAAAAAGAAATCTGGAAATGTAGGGCCGTAAACTGAGCAATGCCCTCGTTACAGTAGGTCATACTAATTGAAGGGATTTGTAAATTTGCAATTTATCGTACGACCATATTTTTGTTTCTACGAATTTTTAAAATCTCTCGCGGTAACGTTCCGTTGTTGCATGCGATGTTTATTATGCGGTTTTGGAACAGAATTCGATCTTCCTTGTTCCCGTTTACTTAACAAAGAATTTAGATCGGAATTCCAGAAATTGTAAGATGCCAATACATATTGAACCACGCTTATTATTTCAACTTTGTTGACCTAAACGTGCAAGGTTTAATTAAAGTAATGTTGTAGAACTTACTACTTTGTACTTACTTCTGTAACTCTTTCTAATTTTTTAAGTAATAAGGATTTGGATTTCAACAAACTAGTCGGATGTCGTCGGCTTCGGCTAAGTCTAACTCATTTCATGTCGGTCCGATTTCCTGCTTGTTTAATGAGATGCATGGGTTGCCTGTTATATATCAAAAGGTATGACTGCAGATGAACATTAATTTTTAAGATTTAATGACGTCAATATTTATAATGTACTATATAACTTATTATTTTTTTATAAGTTTAGTCTCCCAATTTTTTTTCAAATTTCGACTTAGCACCTTCGACTTATAAACGGTACAGGATAAACGTCATTACAATAATAATTAATACGCTTACGTTCGAGGTCGTGAAATATTGCCGTTGATGTAATATTAATATATGTAAGTAGTGTTTAACTGTATTTTTTTAACTATTGAGCACTATAACTATTTACGGATATATATGTCAATAACGTTATTTATATATATGTTATATAAATTATGATATACGCTATATTCCTATAGTGAAGTAATAGTATATATTAGTATAATAAATACCTTATATACCGGCCTCGTACTATATATCACTTTTATATATATATATATCATATATATATATATATAGACCATAATATTAGACAGGAACAATTTTCCAATTGACTCAATTCGGGTGTAAACGATTGACCGACCCGTTGGATGTGTCTTTGTGGGAGTCTCTATCCGGTCTTTAGTCTTCTCGATTTTCTTTTCTTCTTCTTCTTCTCTGATCTTCTTTTCTTCTTCTGTCTTCTTCTTCTTCTAATATATATATCTTTTTGTTCTTGCTTTTCTTCTTCTTCTTCTTGAAGTAAGCGATTGGAAAAAAAGGCCAAGATAATGGAGATGGAGTATTTCAGAACCATAGTTAACTGTAATCAATTGGTAATTAAACAAGTAATTAGCTGTGACATAGCTAAATGCTGTCTAATGAAGTCCTTACGACATAATAATCAATAATAAAATAATAAATAATAATAATAATAATAAATAATAATAAAAATAATATCAAAAATTATAACAATTAATAATATTGGATAAATAATAAATAAAAAAATATTGTCCATCGCAAAAATGTGTGAATAATAATAACTAATAATAATAATGTAAAACGAAGAAGAAGAAGAAGAAGAGAGAACCCGCAAGAAAGAAGAAGAAGAAGAAGAAGAAGAAGAAGAAGAAGAAGAAGAAGAAGAAGAAGAAGAAGCAAAGAAGAAGAGAATGAAGAACAACAACAACAACCATCATCAGAACAACAACAACAACGAACAACAACAACAACAACATGGTGAAACGACAACAACAACAACATAATACAAAAAAATAATGAACTAACAACAACAACACAACAACAACAACAACAACAACAACAACAACAACAACAACAACAACAACGACAAAAGAAATAGGAAAAAAAATAAGCAAAATTTTATGAATGGGAAAAAGAGTCCATAAATTCAAAAAAGTCAGTAAACAATGTTTTAGTAATACAATAAAATCTCTTTGCAGGAAACAAGTGAGATGTGACAATAAAGTCTTCTGCAGGAAAGAGCGATGCCACTTCCTGCTAATACCGGAAGGTCAACATACCTTTAAGAATTTGTTCAGCCTCGCCATCGAGTTCGAGGCAAATCTAAAAATAGGAACATGAGATTCGCAACAGAAGACTCTTTTTTTTTTTTTTTTTTTTTTTTTTTTTTTTTTATTTTACAATTAGAGAGAGAGATTCCGATCGATTTAGCCGAGGTTAATGAATGTAATATAAAATAATATGTTCTTTATTGATCGTTTGATAATTTCATAATATTTTTTTTTTGTTATAATAATTATTACACATTATTTCTATAATTATAATTTTCTACATCAAAGGAATTTTTGAGTCTATTTTACCTACTTCAATTATTTTCGGATAAAAAGCATTTTTTTTATATATATAATTGAGATCAATTATTCTGAAAAGAAGTGTCTGGCAACTCAACCATCCTAAGTAGATCCTATTTCAGTGACGTCATCGGTTGTCATGACGACGGGATATGAACTTTTACAATAATAATTTATCTTTATTTTGGAATTCTTTGTGAATTAGCTTCATTCATAATGGTCGGACGGGGTCCCCAGCGAATGTTCTTTCATGGAAGACCCCCGTTATTTTCTTTTATTACGGAATTTTATTTGTTCATTTATTTGTTTACATATTTATTTAGTTATTTATTTATTTTTATTTATTTATTTATTTATATATTCATTTATTCGTTCATTCATTTATTGCTGATATACGCCATGGAAAACCCTGCCAGATTCTTTCTATTAGGCAAATTTATATATTTATTTATATATTTATTTAATTATTGTTCTTTTCTCATATT